>CAUYWW010000078.1:797200-1135200 GCA_963576845.1 Megachile leachella
CAATAAATATACTTACTACTTTTATTATCATCAATATAACATGCATTATTACCCATATAATGCAGTTCTTATCGCTAGAACTGTAATAATTATACTTATTACTTATATTATTATCAATATAACATGCATTATTACCCATATTATGCAGTTATAATCGCTAGAACTATAATAAATATACTTACTACTTTTATTATCATCAATATAACATGCATTATTACCCATATAATGGAGTTATTATCGTTAGAACTGTAATAATTATACTTATTACTTATATTGTTATCAATATAACATGCATTATTACCCATATTATGCAGTTATTATCGCTAGAACTATAATAAATATACGTATTACTTTTATTATCATCAATATAACATGCATTATTACCCATGTTATGCAGTTATTATCGATAGAACTATAATAAATATACGTATTACTTTTATTGTCATCAATATAACATGCATTATTACGCATATTATGCAGTTATAATCGCTAGAACTATAATAAATATACTTAGTACTTTTATTATCATTAATATAACATGCATTATTACCCATATTATGCAGTTATTATCGATAGAACTATAATAAATATACTTATTACTTTTATTATTATCAATATAACATGCACTATTAGGAATATTGTACTGTTATTGTCGCTAGAACTATAATAATTATACTTATTGCTCCCGATATTATGAATATAACATGCTTTATTACCTATATAATGCAGTTATTATCGCTAGAACTGTAATAATTATACTTATTACTTATATTATTAGCAAAATAACGTGCATTATTACCCATATTATGCAGTAATTATCGCTAGAACTGTAATAACTGTACTTATTACTTATATTATTATCAATATAACATGCATTATTACCCATATTATGCAGTTATTATCGATAGAACTGTAATAAATATACTTATTTCTTTTATTATTATCAATATAGCATGCACTATTAGCCATATTTTACTAGTATTATCGCTAGAACTGTAATAATTATACTTATTACTCCCGATATTATCAATATAACATCCATTATTACCCATATAATGCAGTTATTATCGCTAGAACTATAATAATTATACTTATTACTCCCAATATTATCAATATAACATGCATTATTACCCATATAATGCAGTTATTATCGCTAGAACTGTAATAATTAGACTTATTACTTATATTATTCTCAATATAACATGCATTATTACCCATATTATGCAATTATAATCGCTAGAACTACAATAAATATACTTACTACTTTTATTATCATCAATATAACATGCATTATTACCCATATAATGCAGTTCTTATCGTTAGAACTGTAATAATTATACTTATTACTTATATTATTATCAATATAACATGCATTATTACCCATATTATGCAGTTATAATCGCTAGAACTATAATAAATATACTTACTACTTTTATTATCATCAATATAACATGCATTATTACCCATATAATGGAGTTATTATCGTTAGAACTGTAATAATTATACTTATTACTTATATTGTTATCAATATAACATGCATTATTACCCATATTATGCAGTTATTATCGCTAGAACTATAATAAATATACGTATTACTTTTATTATCATCAATATAACATGCATTATTACCCATGTTATGCAGTTATTATCGATAGAACTATAATAAATATACGTATTACTTTTATTGTCATCAATATAACATGCATTATTACGCATATTATGCAGTTATAATCGCTAGAACTATAATAAATATACTTAGTACTTTTATTATCATTAATATAACATGCATTATTACCCATATTATGCAGTTATTATCGATAGAACTATAATAAATATACTTATTACTTTTATTATTATCAATATAACATGCACTATTAGGAATATTGTACTGTTATTGTCGCTAGAACTATAATAATTATACTTATTGCTCCCGATATTATGAATATAACATGCTTTATTACCTATATAATGCAGTTATTATCGCTAGAACTGTAATAATTATACTTATTACTTATATTATTAGCAAAATAACGTGCATTATTACCCATATTATGCAGTAATTATCGCTAGAACTGTAATAACTGTACTTATTACTTATATTATTATCAATATAACATGCATTATTACCCATATTATGCAGTTATTATCGATAGAACTGTAATAAATATACTTATTTCTTTTATTATTATCAATATAGCATGCACTATTAGCCATATTTTACTAGTATTATCGCTAGAACTGTAATAATTATACTTATTACTCCCGATATTATCAATATAACATCCATTATTACCCATATAATGCAGTTATTATCGCTAGAACTATAATAATTATACTTATTACTCCCAATATTATCAATATAACATGCATTATTACCCATATAATGCAGTTATTATCGCTAGAACTGTAATAATTAGACTTATTACTTATATTATTCTCAATATAACATGCATTATTACCCATATTATGCAATTATAATCGCTAGAACTACAATAAATATACTTACTACTTTTATTATCATCAATATAACATGCATTATTACCCATATAATGCAGTTCTTATCGTTAGAACTGTAATAATTATACTTATTACTTATATTATTATCAATATAACATGCATTATTACCCATATTATGCAGTTATAATCGCTAGAACTATAATAAATATACTTACTACTTTTATTATCATCAATATAACATGCATTATTACCCATATAATGGAGTTATTATCGTTAGAACTGTAATAATTATACTTATTACTTATATTGTTATCAATATAACATGCATTATTACCCATATTATGCAGTTATTATCGCTAGAACTATAATAAATATACGTATTACTTTTATTATCATCAATATAACATGCATTATTACCCATGTTATGCAGTTATTATCGATAGAACTATAATAAATATACGTATTACTTTTATTGTCATCAATATAACATGCATTATTACGCATATTATGCAGTTATAATCGCTAGAACTATAATAAATATACTTAGTACTTTTATTATCATTAATATAACATGCATTATTACCCATATTATGCAGTTATTATCGATAGAACTATAATAAATATACTTATTACTTTTATTATTATCAATATAACATGCACTATTAGGAATATTGTACTGTTATTGTCGCTACAACTATAATAATTATACTTATTGCTCCCGATATTATGAATATAACATGCTTTATTACCTATATAATGCAGTTATTATCGCTAGAACTGTAATAATTATACTTATTACTTATATTATTAGCAAAATAACGTGCATTATTACCCATATTATGCAGTAATTATCGCTAGAACTGTAATAACTATACTTATTACTTATATTATTATCAATATAACATGCATTATTACCCATATTATGCAGTTATTATCGATAGAACTGTAATAAATATACTTATTTCTTTTATTATTAACAATATAGCATGCACTATTAGCCATATTTTACTATTATTATCGCTAGAACTATAATAATTATACCTATTACTCCCAATATTATCAATATAACATGCATTATTACCCCTATAATGCAGTTATTATCGCTAGAACTGTAACTATTATACTTATTACTTATATTATTATCAATATAACATGCATTATTACGCATATTATGCAGTTATAATCGCTAGAACTATAATAAATATACTTAGTACTTTTATTATCATCAATATAACATGCATTATTACCCATATAATGCAGTTATTATCGACAGAAGTATAATAAATATACTTATTACTTTTATTATTATCAATATAACAGGCACTCTAAGCCATATTTTACTAGTATTATCGCTAGAACTGTAATAATTATACTTATTACTCCCGATATTATCAATATAACATCCATTATTACCCATATAATGCAGTTATTATCGCTAGAACTGTAATAATTATACTTATTACTTATATTATTAGCAAAATAACGTGCATTATTACCCATATTATGCAGTAATTATCGCTAGAACTGTAATAATTATACTTATTACTTATATTATTATCAATATAACATGCATTATTACCCATATTATGCAGTTATTATCGATAGAACTGTAATAAATATACTTATTTCTTTTATTATTATCAATATAGCATGCACTATTGGCCATATTTTACTATTATTATCGCTAGAACTATAATAATTATACTTATTACTCCCAATATTATCAATATAACATGCATTATTACCCCTATAATGCAGTTATTATCGCTAGAACTGTAACTATTATACTTATTACTTATATTATCATCAATATAACATGCATTATTACGCATATTATGCAGTTATAATCGCTAGAACTATAATAAATATACTTAGTACTTTTATTATCATCAATATAACATGCATTATTACCCATATAATGCAGTTATTATCGACAGAAGTATAATAAATATACTTATTACTTTTATTATTATCAATATAACAGGCACTCTAAGCCATATTTTACTAGTATTATCGCTAGAACTGTAATAATTATACTTATTACTCCCGATATTATCAATATAACATCCATTATTACCCATATAATGCAGTTATTATCGCTAGAACTATAATAAATATACTTATTACTTACATTGTAAGCAATATAACGTGCATTATTACCCATATAATGCAGTTATTATCGCTAGAACTGTAATAATTATACTTATTACTTATATTATTATCAATATAACATGCATTATTACCCATATTATGCAGTTATTATCGCTAGAACTGTAATAACTATACTTATTACTTATATTATTATCAATATAACATGCATTATTACCCATATTATGCAGTTATTATCGCTAGAACTATAATAAATATACGTATTACTTTTATTATCATCAATATAACATGCATTATTTCCCATATTATGCAGTTATTATCGCTAGAACTATAATAAGTATACTTATTACTTTTATTATTATCAATATAACATGCACTATTAGCCATATTTTACTATTATTATCGCTAGAACTATCATAATTATACTTATTACTCCCAATATTATCAATATAACATGCATTATTACCCCTATAGTGCAGTTATTATCACTAGAACTGTAATAATTGTACTTATTACTTACATTATTAGCAATATAACGTGCATTATTACCCACATAATGCAGTTATTATCGCTAAAACTGTAATAATTATACTTATTACTTATATTATTATCAATATAACATGCATTATTACCCATATAATGGAGTTATTATCGCTAGAACTGTAATAATTATACTTATTACTTATATTATTCTCAATATAACATGCATTATTACCCATATTATGCAATTATAATCGCTAGAACTACAATAAATATACTTACTACTTTTATTATCATCAATATAACATGCATTATTACCCATATAATGCAGTTCTTATCGCTAGAACTGTAATAATTATACTTATTACTTATATTATTATCAATATAACATGCATTATTACCCATATTATGCAGTTATAATCGCTAGAACTATAATAAATATACTTACTACTTTTATTATCATCAATATAACATGCATTATTACCCATATAATGGAGTTATTATCGTTAGAACTGTAATAATTATACTTATTACTTATATTGTTATCAATATAACATGCATTATTACCCATATTATGCAGTTATTATCGCTAGAACTATAATAAATATACGTATTACTTTTATTATCATCAATATAACATGCATTATTACCCATATTATGCAGTTATTATCGATAGAACTGTAATAAATATACTTATTTCTTTTATTATTATCAATATAGCATGCACTATTAGCCATATTTTACTATTATTATCGCTAGAACTATAATAATTATACTTATTACTCCCAATATTATCAATATAACATGCATTATTACCCCTATAATGCAGTTATTATCGCTAGAACTGTAACTATTATACGTATTACTTATATTATTATCAATATAACATGCATTATTACGCATATTATGCAGTTATAATGGCTAGAACTGTAATAAATATACTTAGTACTTTTATTATCATCAATATAACATGCATTATTACCCATATTATGCAGTTATTATCGATAGAACTATAATAAATGTACTTATTACTTTTATTATTATCAATATAACATGCACTATTCGCCATATTTTACTATTATTATCGCTAGAACTATAATAATTACCTATTACTCCCAATATTATCAATATAACATGCATTATTACCCCTATAATGCAGTTATTACCGCTAGAAATGTAATAATTATACTTACTACTTTTATTATCATCAATATAACATGCATTATTACCCATATTATGCAGTTATTATCGATAGAACTATAATAAATGTACTTATTACTTTTATTATTATCAATATAACATGCACTATTAGCCATATTGTACTGTTGATATCGCTAGAACTATAATAATTATACTTATTACTCCTAATATTATCAATATAACATGCATTATTACCCATATAATGCAGTTATTATCGCTAGAACTGTAATAATTATACTTATTACTTATATTATTCTCAATATAACATGCATTATTACCCATATTATGCAGTTATAATCGCTAGAACTATAATAAATATACTTACTACTTTTATTATCATCAATATAACATGCATTATTACCCATATTATGCAGTTATTATCGATAGAACTATAATAAATATAGTTATTACTTTTATTATTATCAATATAACATGCACTATTAGCCATATTTTACTATTATTATCGCTTGAACTATAATAATTATACTTATTACTCCCGATATTATCAATATAACATGCATTATTACCCATATAATGCAGTTATTATCGCTAGAACTGTAATAATTATACTTATTACTTATATTATCAGCAATATAACGTGCATTATTACCCATATAATGCAGTTCTTATCGCTAGAACTGTAATAATTATACTTATTACTTATATTATTATCAATATAACATGCGTTATTACCCATATTATGCAGTTATTATCGCTAGAACTATAATAAATATACGTATTACTTTTATTATCATCAATATAACATGCATTATTACCCATATTATGCAGTTATTATCGATAGAACTATAATAAATATACTTATTACTTTTATTATTATCAATATAACATGCACTATTAGGAATATTGTACTATTATTATCGCTAGAACTATAATAATTATACTTATTGCTCCCGATATTATCAATATAACATGCTTTATTACCCATATAATGCAGTTATTATCGCTAGAACTGTAATAATTATACTTATTACTTATATTATTAGCAAAATAACGTGCATTATTACCCATATTATGCAGTAATTATCGCTAGAACTGTAATAATTATACTTATTACTTATATTATTATCAATATAACATGCATTATTACCCATATAATGGAGTTATTATCGCTAGAACTGTAATAATTATACTTATTACTTATATTATTATCAATATAACATGCATTATTACCCATATTATGCAGTTATTATCGCTAGAGCTATAATAAATATACGTATTACTTTTATTATCATCAATATAACATGCATTATTACCCATATTATGCAGTTATTATCGATAGAACTATAATAAATATACTTATTACTTCTATTATTATCAATATAACATGCACTATTAGGAATATTGTACTATTATTATCGCTGGAACTATAATAATTATACTTATTGCTCCCGATATTATCAATATAACATGCTTTATTACCCATATAATGCAGTTATTATCGCTAGAACTGTAATAATTATACTTATTACTTATATTATTAGCAAAATAACGTGCATTATTACCCATATTATGCAGTAATTATCGCTAGAACTGTAATAATTATACTTATTACTTATATTATTATCAATATAACATGCATTATTGCCCATATAATGCAGTTATTATCGACAGAAATATAATAAATATACTTATTACTTTTATTATTATCAATATAACAGGCACTCTTAGCCATATTTTACTAGTATTATCGCTAGAACTGTAATAATTATACTTATTACTCCCGATATTATCAATATAACATCCATTATTACCCATATAATGCAGTCATTATCGCTAGAACTATAATAATTATACTTATTACTCCCAATATTATCAATATAACATGCATTATTACCCATATAATGCAGTTATTATCGCTAGAACTGTAATAATTATACTTATTACTTATATTATTCTCAATATAACATGCATTATTACCCATATTATGCAGTTATAATCGCTAGAACTATAATAAATATACTTACTACTTTTATTATCATCAATATAACATGCATTATTACCCATATTATGCAGTTATTATCGATAGAACTATAATAAATATAGTTATTACTTTTATTATTATCAATATAACATGCACTATTAGCCATATTTTACTATTATTATCGCTTGAACTATAATAATTATACTTATTACTCCCGATATTATCAATATAACATGCATTATTACCCATATAATGCAGTTATTATCGCTAGAACTGTAATAATTATACTTATTACTTATATTATCAGCAATATAACGTGCATTATTACCCATATAATGCAGTTCTTATCGCTAGAACTGTAATAATTATACTTATTACTTATATTATTATCAATATAACATGCGTTATTACCCATATTATGCAGTTATTATCGCTAGAACTATAATAAATATACGTATTACTTTTATTATCATCAATATAACATGCATTATTACGCATATTATGCAGTTATTATCGATAGAACTATAATAAATATACTTATTACTTTTATTATTATCAATATAACATGCACTATTAGGAATATTGTACTATTATTATCGCTAGAACTATAATAATTATACTTATTGCTCCCGATATTATCAATATAACATGCTTTATTACCCATATAATGCAGTTATTATCGCTAGAACTGTAATAATTATACTTATTACTTATATTATTAGCAAAATAACGTGCATTATTACCCATATTATGCAGTAATTATCGCTAGAACTGTAATAATTATACTTATTACTTATATTATTATCAATATAACATGCATTATTACCCATATAATGGAGTTATTATCGCTAGAACTGTAATAATTATACTTATTACTTATATTATTATCAATATAACATGCATTATTACCCATATTATGCAGTTATTATCGCTAGAACTATAATAAATATACGTATTACTTTTATTATCATCAATATAACATGCATTATTACCCATATTATGCAGTTATTATCGATAGAACTATAATAAATATACTTATTACTTCTATTATTATCAATATAACATGCACTATTAGGAATATTGTACTATTATTATCGCTGGAACTATAATAATTATACTTATTGCTCCCGATATTATCGATATAACATGCTTTATTACCCATATAATGCAGTTATTATCGCTAGAACTGTAATAATTATACTTATTACTTATATTATTAGCAAAATAACGTGCATTATTACCCATATTATGCAGTAATTATCGCTAGAACTGTAATAATTATACTTATTACTTATATTATTATCAATATAACATGCATTATTGCCCATATAATGCAGTTATTATCGACAGAAATATAATAAATATACTTATTACTTTTATTATTATCAATATAACAGGCACTCTTAGCCATATTTTACTAGTATTATCGCTAGAACTGTAATAATTATACTTATTACTCCCGATATTATCAATATAACATCCATTATTACCCATATAATGCAGTCATTATCGCTAGAACTATAATAATTATACTTATTACTCCCAACATTATCAATATAACATGCATTATTACCCATATAATGCAGTTACTATCGCTAGAACTGTAATAATTATACTTATTACTTATATTATTCTCAATATAACATGCATTATTACCCATATTATGCAGTTATAATCGCTAGAACTATAATAAATATACTTATTACTTACATTGTAAGCAATATAACGTGCATTATTACCCATATAATGCAGTTATTATCGCTAGAACTGTAATAATTATACTTATTACTTTTATTATTATCAATATAACATGCACTATTAGCCATATTTTACTATTATTATCGCTAGAACTATAATAATTATACTTATTACTCCCAATATTATCAATATAACATGCATTATTACCCCTATAATGCAGTTATTATCGCTAGAACTGTAATAATTATACTTATTACTCCCAACATTATCAATATAACATGCATTATTACCCATATAATGCAGTTACTATCGCTAGAACTGTAATAATTATACTTATTACTTATATTATTCTCAATATAACATGCATTATTACCCATATTATGCAGTTATTATCGCTAGAACTATAATAAGTATACTTACTCCTTTTATTATCATCAATATAACATGCATTATTACCCATATTATGCAGTTATTATCGATAGAACTATAATAAATATACTTATTACTTTTATTATTATCAATATAACATGCACTATTAGCCATATTTTACTATTATTATCGCTAGAACTATAATAATTATACTTATTACTCCCAATATTATCAATATAACATGCATTATTACCCCTATAATGCAGTTATTATCGCTAGAACTGTAATAATTATACTTATTACTTACATTATTAGCAATATAACGTGCATTATTACACATGTACTGCAGTTATTATCGCTAGAACTGTAATAATTATACTTATTACTTATATTATTATCAATATAACATGCATTATTACCCATATAATGCAGTTACTATCGCTAGAACTGTAATAATTATACTTATTACGTATATCATTCTCAATATAACATGCATTATTACCCATATTATGCAGTTATAATCGCTAGAACTATAATAAATATACTTATTACTTACATTATTAGCAATATAACGTGCATTATTACCCATATAATGCAGTTATTATCGCTAGAACTGTAATAATTATACTTATTACTTATATTATTATCAATATAACATGCATTATTACCCATATTATGCAGTTATTATCGCTAGAACTATAATAAATATGCGTATTACTTTTATTATCATCAATATAACATGCATTATTACCCATATTATGCAGTTATTATCGATAGAACTATAATAAATATACTTATTACTCCCAATATGATCAATATAACATGCATTATTGCCCGTATAATGCAGTTATTATCGCTAGAACTGTAATAATTAGACTTATTACTTATATTATTCTCAATATAACATGCATTATTACCCATATTATGCAGTTATTATCGATAGAACTATAATAAATGTACTTATTACTTTTATTATTATCAATATAACATGCACTATTAGCCATATTTTACTATTATTATCGCTAGAACTATAATAATTATACTTATTACTCCCGATATTATCAATATAACATGCATTATTACCCATATAATGCAGTTATTATCGCTAGAACTGTAATAATTATACTTATTACTTATATTATCAGCAATATAACGTGCATTATTACCCATATAATGCAGTTCTTATCGCTAGGACTGTAATAATTATACTTATTACTTATATTATTATCAATATAACATGCATTATTACCCATATTATGCAGTTATTATCGATAGAACTATAATAAATATACTTATTACTTTTATTATTATCAATATAACATGCACCATTAGCCATATTTTACCATTATTATCGCTAGAACTGTAGTAATTATACTTATTACTCCCGATATTATCAATATAACATGCATTATTACCCATATAATGCAGTTCTTATCGCTAGAACTGTAATAAATATACTTACTACTTTTATTATCATCAATATAACATGCATTATTACCTATATTATGCAGATATTATCGCTAGAACTATAATAAATATACTTATTACTCCCGATATTATCAATATAACATCCATTATTACCCATATAATGCAGTAATTATCGCTAGAACTGTAATAATTATACTTATTACTTATATTATTATCAATATAACATGCATTATTACCCATATTATGCAGTTATTATCGCTAGAACTATAATAAGTATACTTACTACTTTTATTATCATCAATATAACATGCATTATTACCCATATTATGCAGTTATTATCGATAGAACTATAATAAATATACTTATTACTTTTATTATTATCAATATAACATGCACTATTAGCCATATTTTACTATTATTATCGCTAGAACTATAATAATTATACTTACTACTCCCGATATTATCAATATAACATGCATTATTACCCATATAATGCAGTTCTTATCGCTAGGACTGTAATAATTATACTTATTACTTATATTATTATCAATATAACATGCATTATTACCCATATTATGCAGTTATTATCGCTAGAACTATAACAAATATACGTATTACTTTTATTATCATCAATATAACATGCATTATTACCCATATTATGCAGTTATTATCGATAGAACTGTAATAAATATACTTATTACTTTTATTATTATCAATATAACATGCACTATTAGCCATATTTTACTATTATTATCGCTAGAACTATAATAATTATACTTATTACTCCCAATATTATCAATATAACATGCATTATTACCCCTATAATGCAGTTATTATCGCTAGAACTGTAATAATTATACTTATTACTTACATTATTAGCAATATAACGTGCATTATTACCCATATAATGCAGTTATTATCGCTAGAACTGTAATAATTATACTTATTACTTTTATTATTATCAATATAACATGCACTATTAGCCATATTGTACTATTATTATCGCTAGAACTATAATAATTATACTTATTACTCCCAATATTATCAATATAACATGCATTATTACCCCTATAATGCAGTTATTATCGCTAGAACTGTAATAATTATACTTATGACTTGCATTATTAGCAATATAACGTGCATTATTACCCATATAATGCAGTTATTATCGCTAGAACTGTAATAATTATACTTATTACTTTTATTATTATCAATATAACATGCACTATTAGCCATATTGTACTATTATTATCGCCAGAACTATAATAATTATACTTATTACTCCCAATATTATCAATATAACATGCATTATTACCCCTATAATGCAGTTATTATCGCTAGAACTGTAATAATTATACTTATTACTTACATTATTAGCAATATAACGTGCATTATTACCCATATAATGCAGTTATTATCGCTAGAACTGTAATAATTATACTTATTACTTATATTATTATCAATATAACATGCATTATTACCCATATTATGCAGTTATTATCGCTAGAACTATAATAAGTATACTTACTTCTTTTATTATCATCAATATAACATGCATTATTACCCATATTATGCAGTTATTATCGATAGAACTATAATAAATATACTTATTACTTTTATTATTATCAATATAACATGCACTATTAGCCATATTTTACTATTATTATCGCTAGAACTATAATAATTATACTTATTACTCCCAATATTATCAATATAACATGCATTATTACCCCTATAATGCAGTTATTATCGCTAGAACTGTAATAATTATACTTATTACTTACATTATTAGCAATATAACGTGCATTATTACACATGTACTGCAGTTATTATCGCTAGAACTGTAATAATTATACTTATTACTTATATTATTATCAATATAACATGCATTATTACCCATATTATGCAGTTATTATCGCTAGAACTATAATAAGTATACTTACTACTTTTATTATCATCAATATAACATGCATTATTACCCATATTATGCAGTTATTATCGCTAGAACTGTAATAATTATACTTATTACTTATATTATTCTCAATATAACATGCATTATTACCCATATTATGCAGCTATAATTGCTAGAACTATAATAAAGATACTTACTACTTTTATTATCATCAATATAACATGCATTATTACCCATATTATGCAGTTATTATCGCTAGAACTGTAATAATTATACTTATTACTTATATTATTCTCAATATAACATGCATTATTACCCATATTATGCAGTTATAATTGCTAGAACTATAATAAAGATACTTACTACTTTTATTATCATCAATATAACATGCATTATTACCCATATTATGCAGTTATTATCGCTAGAACTGTAATAATTATACTTATTACTTATATTATTCTCAATATAACATGCATTATTACCCATATTATGCAGTTATTATCGCTAGAACTATAATAAGTATACTTACTTCTTTTATTATCATCAATATAACATGCATTATTACCCATTTTATGCAGTTATTATCGATAGAACTGTAGTAAATATACTTATTGCTTTTATTATTATCAATATAACATGCACCATTAGCCATATTTTACTATTATTATCGCTAGAACTGTAATAATTATACTTATTACTCCCGATATTATCAATATAACATCCATTATTACCCATATAATGCAGTTATTATCGCTAGAACTATAATAATTATACTTATTACTCCCAATATTATCAATATAACATGCATTATTACCCATATAATGCAGTTATTATCGCTGGAACTGTAATAATTATACTTATTACTTATATTATTCTGAATATAACATGCATTATTACCCATATTATGCAGTTATAATCGCTAGAACTATAATAAATATACTTACTACTTTTATTATCATCAATATAACATGCATTATTACCCATATTATGCAGTTATTATCGATAGAACTATAATAAATATACTTATTACTTTTATTATTATCAACATAACATGCACTATTAGCCATATTTTACTATTATTATCGCTAGAACTATAACAATTATACTTATTACTCCCGATATTATCAATACAACATGCATTATTACCCATATAATGCAGTTATTATCGCTAGAACTGTAATAATTATACTTATTACTTATATTATCAGCAATATAACGTGCATTATTACCCATATAATGCAGTTCTTATCGCTAGAACTGTAATAATTATACTTATTACTTATATTATCAGCAATATAACGTGCATTATTACCCATATAATGCAGTTCTTATCGCTAGAACTGTAATAAATATACTTACTACTTTTATTATCATCAATATAACATGCATTATTACCTATATTATGCAGATATTATCGCTAGAACTATAATAGATATACTTATTACTCCCGATATTATCAATATAACATCCATTATTACCCATATAATGCAGTAATTATCGCTAGAACTGTAATAATTATACTTATTACTTATATTATTATCAATATAACATGCATTATTACCCATATTATGCAGTTATTATCGCTAGAACTATAATAAGTATACTTACTACTTTTATTATCATCAATATAACATGCATTATTACCCATATTATGCAGTTATTATCGATAGAACTATAATAAATATACTTATTACTTTTATTATTATCAATATAACATGCACTATTAGCCATATTTTACTATTATTATCGCTAGAACTATAATAATTATACTTATTACTCCCGATATTATCAATATAACATGCATTATTACCCATATAATGCAGTTCTTATCGCTAGGACTGTAATAATTATACGTATTACTTTTATTATCATCAATATAACATGCATTATTACCCATATTATGCAGTTATTATCGATAGAACTGTAATAAATATACTTATTACTTTTATTATTATCAATATAACATGCACTATTAGCCATATTGTACTATTATTATCGCTAGAACTTTAATAATTATACTTATTACTCCCAATATTATCAATATAACATGCATTATTACCCCTATAATGCAGTTATTATCGCTAGAACTGTAATAATTATACTTATTACTTACATTATTAGCAATATAACGTGCATTATTACCCATATAATGCAGTTATTATCGCTAGAACTGTAATAATTATACTTGTTACTTTTATTATTTTCAATATAACATGCACTATTAGCCATATTGTACTATTATTATCGCTAGAACTTTAATAATTATACTTATTACTCCCAATATTATCAATATAACATGCATTATTACCCCTATAATGCAGTTATTATCGCTAGAACTGTAATAATTATACTTATTACTTACATTATTAGCAATATAACGTGCATTATTACCCATATAATGCAGTTATTATCGCTGGAACTGTAATAATTATACTTATTACTTATATTATTATCAATATAACATGCGTTATTACCCATATTATGCAGTTATTATCGCTAGAACTGTAATAATTATACTTATTACTTATATTATTAGCAAAATAACGTGCATTATTACCCATATTATGCAGTAATTATCGCTAGAACTGTAATAATTATACTTATTACTTATATTATTATCAATATAACATGCATTATTGCCCATATAATGCAGTTATTATCGACAGAAATGTAATAAATATACTTATTACTTTTATTATTATCAATATAACAGGCACTCTTAGCCATATTTTACTAGTATTATCGCTAGAACTGTAATAATTATACTTATTACTCCCGATATTATCAATATAACATCCATTATTACCCATATAATGCAGTCATTATCGCTAGAACTATAATAATTATACTTATTACTCCCAATATTATCAATATAACATGCATTATTACCCATATAATGCAGTTATTATCGCTAGAACTGTAATAATTATACTTATTACTTATATTATTCTCAATATAACATGCATTATTACCCATATTATGCAGTTATAATCGCTAGAACTATAATAAATATACTTACTACTTTTATTATCATCAATATAACATGCATTATTACCCATATTATGCAGTTATTATCGATAGAACTATAATAAATATAGTTATTACTTTTATTATTATCAATATAACATGCACTATTAGCCATATTTTACTATTATTATCGCTTGAACTATAATAATTATACTTATTACTCCCGATATTATCAATATAACATGCATTATTACCCATATAATGCAGTTATTATCGCTAGAACTGTAATAATTATACTTATTACTTATATTATCAGCAATATAACGTGCATTATTACCCATATAATGCAGTTCTTATCGCTAGAACTGTAATAATTATACTTATTACTTATATTATTATCAATATAACATGCGTTATTACCCATATTATGCAGTTATTATCGCTAGAACTATAATAAATATACGTATTACTTTTATTATCATCAATATAACATGCATTATTACGCATATTATGCAGTTACTATCGATAGAACTATAATAAATATACTTATTACTTTTATTATTATCAATATAACATGCACTATTAGGAATATTGTACTATTATTATCGCTAGAACTATAATAATTATACTTATTGCTCCCGATATTATCAATATAACATGCTTTATTACCCATATGATGCAGTTATTATCGCTAGAACTGTAATAATTATACTTATTACTTATATTATTAGCAAAATAACGTGCATTATTACCCATATTATGCAGTAATTATCGCTAGAACTGTAATAATTATACTTATTACTTATATTATTATCAATATAACATGCATTATTACCCATATAATGGAGTTATTATCGCTAGAACTGTAATAATTATACTTATTACTTATATTATTATCAATATAACATGCATTATTACCCATATTATGCAGTTATTATCGCTAGAACTATAATAAATATACGTATTACTTTTATTATCATCAATATAACATGCATTATTACCCATATTATGCAGTTATTATCGATAGAACTATAATAAATATACTTATTACTTCTATTATTATCAATATAACATGCACTATTAGGAATATTGTACTATTATTATCGCTGGAACTATAATAATTATACTTATTGCTCCCGATATTATCGATATAACATGCTTTATTACCCATATAATGCAGTTATTATCGCTAGAACTGTAATAATTATACTTATTACTTATATTATTAGCAAAATAACGTGCATTATTACCCATATTATGCAGTAATTATCGCTAGAACTGTAATAATTATACTTATTACTTATATTATTATCAATATAACATGCATTATTGCCCATATAATGCAGTTATTATCGACAGAAATATAATAAATATACTTATTACTTTTATTATTATCAATATAACAGGCACTCTTAGCCATATTTTACTAGTATTATCGCTAGAACTGTAATAATTATACTTATTACTCCCGATATTATCAATATAACATCCATTATTACCCATATAATGCAGTCATTATCGCTAGAACAATAATAATTATACTTATTACTCCCAACATTATCAATATAACATGCATTATTACCCATATAATGCAGTTACTATCGCTAGAACTGTAATAATTATACTTATTACTTATATTATTCTCAATATAACATGCATTATTACCCATATTATGCAGTTATAATCGCTAGAACTATAATAAATATACTTATTACTTACATTGTAAGCAATATAACGTGCATTATTACCCATATAATGCAGTTATTATCGCTAGAACTGTAATAATTATACTTATTACTTTTACTATTATCAATATAACATGCACTATTAGCCATATTTTACTATTATTATCGCTAGAACTATAATAATTATACTTATTACTCCCAATATTATCAATATAACATGCATTATTACCCCTATAATGCAGTTATTATCGCTAGAACTGTAATAATTATACTTATTACTCCCAACATTATCAATATAACATGCATTATTACCCATATAATGCAGTTACTATCGCTAGAACTGTAATAATTATACTTATTACTTATATTATTCTCAATATAACATGCATTATTACCCATATTATGCAGTTATTATCGCTAGAACTATAATAAGTATACTTACTCCTTTTATTATCATCAATATAACATGCATTATTACCCATATTATGCAGTTATTATCGATAGAGCTATAATAAATATACTTATTACTTTTATTATTATCAATATAACATGCACTATTAGCCATATTTTACTATTATTATCGCTAGAACTATAATAATTATACTTATTACTCCCAATATTATCAATATAACATGCATTATTACCCCTATAATGCAGTTATTATCGCTAGAACTGTAATAATTATACTTATTACTTACATTATTAGCAATATAACGTGCATTATTACACATGTACTGCAGTTATTATCGCTAGAACTGTAATAATTATACTTATTACTTATATTATTATCAATATAACATGCATTATTACCCATATAATGCAGTTACTATCGCTAGAACTGTAATAATTATACTTATTACGTATATCATTCTCAATATAACATGCATTATTACCCATATTATGCAGTTATAATCGCTAGAACTATAATAAATATACTTATTACTTACATTATTAGCAATATAACGTGCATTATTACCCATATAATGCAGTTATTATCGCTAGAACTGTAATAATTATACTTATTACTTATATTATTATCAATATAACATGCATTATTACCCATATTATGCAGTTATTATCGCTAGAACTATAATAAGTATACTTACTTCTTTTATTATCATCAATATAACATGCATTATTACCCATATTATGCAGTTATTATCGATAGAACTATAATAAATATACTTATTACTTTTATTATTATCAATATAACATGCACTATTAGCCATATTTTACTATTATTATCGCTAGAACTATAATAATTATACTTATTACTCCCAATATTATCAATATAACATGCATTATTACCCCTATAATGCAGTTATTATCGCTAGAACTGTAATAATTATACTTATTACTTACATTATTAGCAATATAACGTGCATTATTACACATGTACTGCAGTTATTATCGCTAGAACTGTAATAATTATACTTATTACTTATATTATTATCAATATAACATGCATTATTACCCATATTATGCAGTTATTATCGCTAGAACTATAATAAGTATACTTACTACTTTTATTATCATCAATATAACATGCATTATTACCCATATTATGCAGTTATTATCGCTAGAACTGTAATAATTATACTTATTACTTATATTATTCTCAATATAACATGCATTATTACCCATATTATGCAGTTATAATTGCTAGAACTATAATAAAGATACTTACTACTTTTATTATCATCAATATAACATGCATTATTACCCATATTATGCAGTTATTATCGCTAGAACTGTAATAATTATACTTATTACTTATATTATTCTCAATATAACATGCATTATTACCCATATTATGCAGTTATAATTGCTAGAACTATAATAAAGATACTTACTACTTTTATTATCATCAATATAACATGCATTATTACCCATATTATGCAGTTATTATCGCTAGAACTGTAATAATTATACTTATTACTTATATTATTCTCAATATAACATGCATTATTACCCATATTATGCAGTTATTATCGCTAGAACTATAATAAGTATACTTACTTCTTTTATTATCATCAATATAACATGCATTATTACCCATTTTATGCAGTTATTATCGATAGAACTGTAGTAAATATACTTATTGCTTTTATTATTATCAATATAACATGCACCATTAGCCATATTTTACTATTATTATCGCTAGAACTGTAATAATTATACTTATTACTCCCGATATTATCAATATAACATCCATTATTACCCATATAATGCAGTTATTATCGCTAGAACTATAATAATTATACTTATTACTCCCAATATTATCAATATAACATGCATTATTACCCATATAATGCAGTTATTATCGCTGGAACTGTAATAATTATACTTATTACTTATATTATTCTCAATATAACATGCATTATTACCCATATTATGCAGTTATAATCGCTAGAACTATAATAAATATACTTACTACTTTTATTATCATCAATATAACATGCATTATTACCCATATTATGCAGTTATTATCGATAGAACTATAATAAATATACTTATTACTTTTATTATTATCAACATAACATGCACTATTAGCCATATTTTACTATTATTATCGCTAGAACTATAACAATTATACTTATTACTCCCGATATTATCAATACAACATGCATTATTACCCATATAATGCAGTTATTATCGCTAGAACTGTAATAATTATACTTATTACTTATATTATCAGCAATATAACGTGCATTATTACCCATATAATGCAGTTCTTATCGCTAGAACTGTAATAAATATACTTACTACTTTTATTATCATCAATATAACATGCATTATTACCTATATTATGCAGATATTATCGCTAGAACTATAATAGATATACTTATTACTCCCGATATTATCAATATAACATCCATTATTACCCATATAATGCAGTAATTATCGCTAGAACTGTAATAATTATACTTATTACTTATATTATTATCAATATAACATGCATTATTACCCATATTATGCAGTTATTATCGCTAGAACTATAATAAGTATACTTACTACTTTTATTATCATCAATATAACATGCATTATTACCCATATTATGCAGTTATTATCGATAGAACTATAATAAATATACTTATTACTTTTATTATTATCAATATAACATGCACTATTAGCCATATTTTACTATTATTATCGCTAGAACTATAATAATTATACTTATTACTCCCGATATTATCAATATAACATGCATTATTACCCATATAATGCAGTTCTTATCGCTAGGACTGTAATAATTATACTTATTACTTATATTATTATCAATATAACATGCATTATTACCCATATTATGCAGTTATTATCGCTAGAACTATAACAAATATACGTATTACTTTTATTATCATCAATATAACATGCATTATTACCCATATTATGCAGTTATTATCGATAGAACTGTAATAAATATACTTATTACTTTTATTATTATCAATATAACATGCACTATTAGCCATATTGTACTATTATTATCGCTAGAACTTTAATAATTATACTTATTACTCCCAATATTATCAATATAACATGCATTATTACCCCTATAATGCAGTTATTATCGCTAGAACTGTAATAATTATACTTATTACTTACATTATTAGCAATATAACGTGCATTATTACCCATATAATGCAGTTATTATCGCTAGAACTGTAATAATTATACTTGTTACTTTTATTATTATCAATATAACATGCACTATTAGCCATATTGTACTATTATTATCGCTAGAACTTTAATAATTATACTTATTACTCCCAATATTATCAATATAACATGCATTATTACCCCTATAATGCAGTTATTATCGCTAGAACTGTAATAATTATACTTATTACTTACATTATTAGCAATATAACGTGCATTATTACCCATATAATGCAGTTATTATCGCTGGAACTGTAATAATTATACTTATTACTTATATTATTATCAATATAACATGCATTATTACCCATATTATGCAGTTATTATCGCTAGAACTATAATAAGTATACTTACTTCTTTTATTATCATCAATATAACATGCATTATTACCCATATTATGCAGTTATTATCGATAGAACTATAATAAATATACTTATTACTTTTATTATTATCAATATAACATGCACTATTAGCCATATTTTACTATTATTATCGCTAGAACTATAATAATTATACTTATTACTCCCAATATTATCAATATAACATGCATTATTACCCCTATAATGCAGTTATTATCGCTAGAACTGTAATAATTATACTTATTACTTACATTATTAGCAATATAACGTGCATTATTACACATGTACTGCAGTTATTATCGCTAAAACTGTAATAATTATACTTATTACTTATATTATTATCAATATAACATGCATTATTACCCATATAATGCAGTTACTATCGCTAGAACTGTAATAATTATACTTATTACTTATATCATTCTCAATATAACATGCATTATTACCCATATTATGCAGTTATAATCGCTAGAACTATAATAAATATACTTATTACTTACATTATTAGCAATATAACGTGCATTATTACCCATATAATGCAGTTATTATCGCTAGAACTGTAATAATTATACTTATTACTTATATTATTATCAATATAACATGCATTATTACCCATATTATGCAGTTATTACCGCTAGAACTATAATAAATATGCGTATTACTTTTATTATCATCAATATAACACGCATTATTACCCATATTATGCAGTTATTATCGATAGAACTATAATAAATATACTTATTACTTTTATTATTATCAATATAACATGCACTATTAGCCATATTGTACTGTTGATATCGCTAGAACTATAATAATTATACTTATTGCACACGATATTATCGATATAACATGCATTATTACCCATATAATGCAGTTATTATCGCTAGAACTGTAATAATTATACTTATTACTTATATTATTAGCAATATAACGTGCATTATTACCCATATTATGCAGTTATTATCGCTAGAACTGTAATAATTATACTTATTACTTATATTATTATCAATATAACATGCATTAGAAACCCATATAATGGAGTTATTATCGACAGAAGTATAATAAATATACTTATTACTTTTATTATTATCAATATAACAGGCACTCTTAGCCATATTTTACTAGTATTATCGCTAGAACTGTAATAATTGTACTTATTACTCCCGATATTATCAATATAACATCCATTATTACCCATATAATGCAGTTATTATCGCTAGAACTATAATAACTATACTTATTACTCCCAATATTATCAATATAACATGCATTATTACCCGTATAATGCAGTTATTATCGCTAGAACTGTAATAATTAGACTTATTACTTATATTATTCTCAATATAACATGCATTATTACCCATATTATGCAGTTATTATCGATAGAACTATAATAAATGTACTTATTACTTTTATTATTATCAATATAACATGCACTATTAGCCATATTTTACTATTATTATCGCTAGAACTATAATAATTATACTTATTACTCCCAATATTATCAATATAACATGCATTATTACCCATATAATGCAGTTATTATCGCTAGAACTGTAATAATTATACATATTACTTATATTATCAGCAATATAACGTGCATTATTACCCATATAATGCAGTTCTTATCGCTAGGACTGTAATAATTATACTTATTACTTATATGATTATCAATATAACATGCATTATTACCCATATTATGCAGTTATTACCGCTAGAACTATAATAAATATACGTATTACTTTTATTATCATCAATATAACATGCATTATTACCCATATTATGCAGTTATTATCGATAGAACTGTAATAAATATACTTATTACTTTTATTATTATCAATATAACATGCACTATTAGCCATATTGTACTATTATTATCGCCAGAACTATAATAATTATACTTATTACTCCCAATATTATCAATATAACATGCATTATTACCCCTATAATGCAGTTATTATCGCTAGAACTGTAATAATTATACTTATTACTTACATTATTAGCAATATAACGTGCATTATTACCCATATAATGCAGTTATTATCGCTAGAACTGTAATAAATATGCGTATTACTTTTATTATCATCAATATAACACGCATTATTACCCATATTATGCAGTTATTATCGATAGAACTATAATAAATATACTTATTACTTTTATTATTATCAATATAACATGCACTATTAGCCATATTGTACTGTTGATATCGCTAGAACTATAATAATTATACTTATTGCACACGATATTATCGATATAACATGCATTATTACCCATATAATGCAGTTATTATCGCTAGAACTGTAATAATTATACTTATTACTTATATTATTAGCAATATAACGTGCATTATTACCCATATTATGCAGTTATTATCGCTAGAACTGTAATAATTATACTTATTACTTATATTATTATCAATATAACATGCATTAGAAACCCATATAATGGAGTTATTATCGACAGAAGTATAATAAATATACTTATTACTTTTATTATTATCAATATAACAGGCACTCTTAGCCATATTTTACTAGTATTATCGCTAGAACTGTAATAATTGTACTTATTACTCCCGATATTATCAATATAACATCCATTATTACCCATATAATGCAGTTATTATCGCTAGAACTATAATAACTATACTTATTACTCCCAATATTATCAATATAACATGCATTATTACCCGTATAATGCAGTTATTATCGCTAGAACTGTAATAATTAGACTTATTACTTATATTATTCTCAATATAACATGCATTATTACCCATATTATGCAGTTATTATCGATAGAACTATAATAAATGTACTTATTACTTTTATTATTATCAATATAACATGCACTATTAGCCATATTTTACTATTATTATCGCTAGAACTATAATAATTATACTTATTACTCCCAATATTATCAATATAACATGCATTATTACCCATATAATGCAGTTATTATCGCTAGAACTGTAATAATTATACATATTACTTATATTATCAGCAATATAACGTGCATTATTACCCATATAATGCAGTTCTTATCGCTAGGACTGTAATAATTATACTTATTACTTATATGATTATCAATATAACATGCATTATTACCCATATTATGCAGTTATTATCGCTAGAATTATAATAAATATACGTATTACTTTTATTATCATCAATATAACATGCATTATTACCCATATTATGCAGTTATTATCGATAGAACTGTAATAAATATACTTATTACTTTTATTATTATCAATATAACATGCACTATTAGCCATATTGTACTATTATTATCGCCAGAACTATAATAATTATACTTATTACTCCCAATATTATCAATATAACATGCATTATTACCCCTATAATGCAGTTATTATCGCTAGAACTGTAATAATTATACTTATTACTTACATTATTAGCAATATAACGTGCATTCTTACCCATATAATGCAGTTATTATCGCTAGAACTGTAATAATTATACTTATTACTTATATTGTTATCAATATAACATGCATTATTACCCATATTATGCAGTTATTATCGCTAGAACTATAATAAGTATACTTACTTCTTTTATTATCATCAATATAACATGCATTATTACCCATATTATGCAGTTATTATCGATAGAACTATAATAAATATACTTATTACTTTTATTATTATCAATATAACATGCACTATTAGCCATATTTTACTATTATTATCGCTAGAACTATAATAATTATACTTATTACTCCCAATATTATCAATATAACATGCATTATTACCCCTATAATGCAGTTATTATCGCTAGAACTGTAATAATTATACTTATTACTTACATTATTAGCAATATAACGTGCATTATTATACATGTACTGCAGTTATTATCGCTAGAACTGTAATAATTATACTTATTACTTATATTATTATCAATATAACATGCATTATTACCCATATTATGCAGTTATTATCGCTAGAACTATAATAAGTATACTTACTAGTTTTATTATCATCAATATAACATGCATTATTACCCATATAATGCAGTTATTATCGCTAGAACTGTAATAATTATACTTATTACTTATATTATCAGCAATATAACGTGCATTATTACCCATATAATGCAGTTCTTATCGCTAGAACTGTAATAAATATACTTACTACTTTTATTATCATCAATATAACATGCATTATTACCTATATTATGCAGATATTATCGCTAGAACTATAATAAATATACTTATTACTCCCGATATTATCAATATAACATCCATTATTACCCATATAATGCAGTAATTATCGCTAGAACTGTAATAATTATACTTATTACTTATATTATTATCAATATAACATGCATTATTACCCATATTATGCAGTTATTATCGCTAGAACTATAATAAGTATACTTACTACTTTTATTGTCATCAATATAACATGCATTATTACCCATATTATGCAGTTATTATCGATAGAACTATAATAAATATACTTATTACTTTTATTATTATCAATATAACATGCACTATTAGCCATATTTTACTATTATTATCGCTAGAACTATAATAATTATACTTATTACTCCCGATATTATCAATATAACATGCATTATTACCCATATAATGCAGTTATTATCGCTAGAACTGTTATAATTATACTTATTACTTATATTATTAGCAATATAACGTGCATTATTACCCATATAATGCAGTTATTATAGCTAGAACTGTAATAATTATACTTATTACTTACATTATTAGCAATATAACGTGCATTATTACCCATATAATGCAGTTATTATCGCTAGAACTGTAATAATTATACTTATTACTTATATTATTATCAATATAACATGCATTATTACCCATATAATGCAGTTACTATAGCTAGAACTGTAATAATTATACTTATTACTTATATGATTCTCAATATAACATGCATTATTACCCATATTATGCAGTTATAATCGCTAGAACTATAATAAATATACTTATTACTTACATTATTAGCAATATAACGTGCATTATTACCCATATAATGCAGTTATTATCGCTAGAACTGTAATAATTATACTTATTACTTATATTATTATCAATATAACATGCATTATTACCCATATTATGCAGTTATTATCGCTAGAACTATAATAAATATGCGTATTACTTTTATTATCATCAATATAACATGCATTATTACCCATATTATGCAGTTATTATCGCTAGAACTATAATAACTATACTTATTACTCCCAATATTATCAATATAACATGCATTATTACCCGTATAATGCAGTTATTATCGCTAGAACTGTAATAATTATACTTATTACTTATATTATTCTCAATATAACATGCATTATTACCCATATTATGCAGTTATTATCGATAGAACTATAATAAATGTACTTATTACTTTTATTATTATCAATATAACATGCACTATTAGCCATATTTTACTATTATTATCGCTAGAACTATAATAATTATACTTATTACTCCCGATATTATCAATATAACATGCATTATTACCCATATAATGCAGTTATTATCGCTAGAACTGTAATAATTATACTTATTACTTATATTATCAGCAATATAACGTGCTTTATTACCCATATAATGCAGTTCTTATCGCTAGGACTGTAATAATTATACTTATTACTTATATTATTATCAATATAACATGCATTATTACCCATATTATGCAGTTATAATCGCTAGAACTATAATAAATATACTTATTACTTACATTATTAGCAATATAACGTGCATTATTACCCATATAATGCAGTTATTATCGCTAGAACTGTAATAATTATACTTCTTACTTATATTATTATCAATATAACATGCATTATTACCCATATTATGCAGTTATTATCGCTAGAACTATAATAAATATACTTATTACTTACATTATTAGCAATATAACGTGCATTATTACCCATATAATGCAGTTATTATCGCTAGAACTGTAATAATTATACTTATTACTTATATTATTATCAATATAACATGCATTATTACCCATATTATGCAGTTATTATCGCTAGAACTATAATAAATATGCGTATTACTTTTATTATCATCAATATAACATGCATTATTACCCATATTATGCAGTTATTATCGATAGAACTATAATAAATGTACTTATTACTTTTATTATTATCAATATAACATGCACTATTAGCCATATTTTACTATTATTATCGCTAGAACTATAATAATTATACTTATTACTCCCAATATTATCAATATAACATGCATTATTACCCCTATAATGCAGTTATTATCGCTAGAACTGTAATAATTATACTTATTACTTACATTATTAGCAATATAACGTGCATTATTACCCATATTATGCAGTTATTATCGCTAGAACTATAATAAGTATACTTACTTCTTTTATTATCATCAATATAACATGCATTATTACCCATATTATGCAGTTATAATTGCTAGAACTATAATAAAGATACTTACTACTTTTATTATCATCAATATAACATGCATTATTACCCATATTATGCAGTTATTATCGCTAGAACTGTAATAATTATACTTATTACTTATATTATTCTCAATATAACATGCATTATTACCCATATTATGCAGTTATTATCGCTAGAACTATAATAAGTATACTTACTTCTTTTATTATCATCAATATAACATGCATTATTACCCATTTTATGCAGTTATTATCGATAGAACTGTAGTAAATATACTTATTGCTTTTATTATTATCAATATAACATGCACTATTAGCCATATTTTACTATTATTATCGCTAGAACTGTAGTAATTATACTTATTACTCCCGATATTATCAATATAACATCCATTATTACCCATATAATGCAGTTATTATCGCTAGAACTATAATAATTATACTTATTACTCCCAATATTATCAATATAACATGCATTATTACCCATATAATGCAGTTATTATCGCTGGAACTGTAATAATTATACTTATTACTTATATTATTCTCAATATAACATGCATTATTACCCATATTATGCAGTTATAATCGCTAGAACTATAATAAATATACTTACTACTTTTATTATCATCAATATAACATGCATTATTACCCATATTATGCAGTTATTATCGATAGAACTATAATAAATATACTTATTACTTTTATTATTATCAACATAACATGCACTATTAGCCATATTTTACTATTATTATCGCTAGAACTATAACAATTATACTTATTACTCCCGATATTATCAATATAACATGCATTATTACCCATATAATGCAGTTATTATCGCTAGAACTGTAATAATTATACTTATTACTTATATTATCAGCAATATAACGTGCATTATTACCCATATAATGCAGTTCTTATCGCTAGAACTGTAATAAATATACTTACTACTTTTATTATCATCAATATAACATGCATTATTACCTATATTATGCAGATATTATCGCTAGAACTATAATAGATATACTTATTACTCCCGATATTATCAATATAACATCCATTATTACCCATATAATGCAGTAATTATCGCTAGAACTGTAATAATTATACTTATTACTTATATTATTATCAATATAACATGCATTATTACCCATATTATGCAGTTATTATCGCTAGAACTATAATAAGTATACTTACTACTTTTATTATCATCAATATAACATGCATTATTACCCATATTATGCAGTTATTATCGATAGAACTATAATAAATATACTTATTACTTTTATTATTATCAATATAACATGCACTATTAGCCATATTTTACTATTATTATCGCTAGAACTATAATAATTATACTTATTACTCCCGATATTATCAATATAACATGCATTATTACCCATATAATGCAGTTCTTATCGCTAGGACTGTAATAATTATACTTATTACTTATATTATTATCAATATAACATGCATTATTACCCATATTATGCAGTTATTATCGCTAGAACTATAACAAATATACGTATTACTTTTATTATCATCAATATAACATGCATTATTACCCATATTATGCAGTTATTATCGATAGAACTGTAGTAAATATACTTATTGCTTTTATTATTATCAATATAACATGCACTATTAGCCATATTTTACTATTATTATCGCTAGAACTGTAGTAATTATACTTATTACTCCCGATATTATCAATATAACATCCATTATTACCCATATAATGCAGTTATTATCGCTAGAACTATAATAATTATACTTATTACTCCCAATATTATCAATATAACATGCATTATTACCCATATAATGCAGTTCTTATCGCTAGAACTGTAATAAATATACTTACTACTTTTATTATCATCAATATAACATGCATTATTACCTATATTATGCAGATATTATCGCTAGAACTATAATAGATATACTTATTACTCCCGATATTATCAATATAACATCCATTATTACCCATATAATGCAGTAATTATCGCTAGAACTGTAATAATTATACTTATTACTTATATTATTATCAATATAACATGCATTATTACCCATATTATGCAGTTATTATCGCTAGAACTATAATAAGTATACTTACTACTTTTATTATCATCAATATAACATGCATTATTACCCATATTATGCAGTTATTATCGATAGAACTATAATAAATATACTTATTACTTTTATTATTATCAATATAACATGCACTATTAGCCATATTTTACTATTATTATCGCTAGAACTATAATAATTATACTTATTACTCCCGATATTATCAATATAACATGCATTATTACCCATATTATGCAGTTATTATCGCTAGAACTATAATAAATATGCGTATTACTTTTATTATCATCAATATAACATGCATTATTACCCATATTATGCAGTTATTATCGATAGAACTATAATAAATGTACTTATTACTTTTATTATTATCAATATAACATGCACTATTAGCCATATTTTACTATTATTATCGCTAGAACTATAATAATTATACTTATTACTCCCAATATTATCAATATAACATGCATTATTACCCCTATAATGCAGTTATTATCGCTAGAACTGTAATAATTATACTTATTACTTACATTATTAGCAATATAACGTGCATTATTACCCATATTATGCAGTTATTATCGCTAGAACTATAATAAGTATACTTACTTCTTTTATTATCATCAATATAACATGCATTATTACCCATATTATGCAGTTATAATTGCTAGAACTATAATAAAGATACTTACTACTTTTATTATCATCAATATAACATGCATTATTACCCATATTATGCAGTTATTATCGCTAGAACTGTAATAATTATACTTATTACTTATATTATTCTCAATATAACATGCATTATTACCCATATTATGCAGTTATTATCGCTAGAACTATAATAAGTATACTTACTTCTTTTATTATCATCAATATAACATGCATTATTACCCATTTTATGCAGTTATTATCGATAGAACTGTAGTAAATATACTTATTGCTTTTATTATTATCAATATAACATGCACTATTAGCCATATTTTACTATTATTATCGCTAGAACTGTAGTAATTATACTTATTACTCCCGATATTATCAATATAACATCCATTATTACCCATATAATGCAGTTATTATCGCTAGAACTATAATAATTATACTTATTACTCCCAATATTATCAATATAACATGCATTATTACCCATATAATGCAGTTATTATCGCTGGAACTGTAATAATTATACTTATTACTTATATTATTCTCAATATAACATGCATTATTACCCATATTATGCAGTTATAATCGCTAGAACTATAATAAATATACTTACTACTTTTATTATCATCAATATAACATGCATTATTACCCATATTATGCAGTTATTATCGATAGAACTATAATAAATATACTTATTACTTTTATTATTATCAACATAACATGCACTATTAGCCATATTTTACTATTATTATCGCTAGAACTATAACAATTATACTTATTACTCCCGATATTATCAATATAACATGCATTATTACCCATATAATGCAGTTATTATCGCTAGAACTGTAATAATTATACTTATTACTTATATTATCAGCAATATAACGTGCATTATTACCCATATAATGCAGTTCTTATCGCTAGAACTGTAATAAATATACTTACTACTTTTATTATCATCAATATAACATGCATTATTACCTATATTATGCAGATATTATCGCTAGAACTATAATAGATATACTTATTACTCCCGATATTATCAATATAACATCCATTATTACCCATATAATGCAGTAATTATCGCTAGAACTGTAATAATTATACTTATTACTTATATTATTATCAATATAACATGCATTATTACCCATATTATGCAGTTATTATCGCTAGAACTATAATAAGTATACTTACTACTTTTATTATCATCAATATAACATGCATTATTACCCATATTATGCAGTTATTATCGATAGAACTATAATAAATATACTTATTACTTTTATTATTATCAATATAACATGCACTATTAGCCATATTTTACTATTATTATCGCTAGAACTATAATAATTATACTTATTACTCCCGATATTATCAATATAACATGCATTATTACCCATATAATGCAGTTCTTATCGCTAGGACTGTAATAATTATACTTATTACTTATATTATTATCAATATAACATGCATTATTACCCATATTATGCAGTTATTATCGCTAGAACTATAACAAATATACGTATTACTTTTATTATCATCAATATAACATGCATTATTACCCATATTATGCAGTTATTATCGATAGAACTGTAATAAATATACTTATTACTTTTATTATTATCAATATAACATGCACTATTAGCCATATTTTACTATTATTATCGCTAGAACTATAATAATTATACTTATTACTCCCAATATTATCAATATAACATGCATTATTACCCCTATAATGCAGTTATTATCGCTAGAACTGTAATAATTATACTTATTACTTACATTATTAGCAATATAACGTGCATTATTACCCATATAATGCAGTTATTATCGCTAGAACTGTAATAATTATACTTGTTACTTTTATTATTATCAATATAACATGCACTATTAGCCATATTGTACTATTATTATCGCTAGAACTTTAATAATTATACTTATTACTCCCAATATTATCAATATAACATGCATTATTACCCCTATAATGCAGTTATTATCGCTAGAACTGTAATAATTATACTTATTACTTACATTATTAGCAATATAACGTGCATTATTACCCATATAATGCAGTTATTATCGCTGGAACTGTAATAATTATACTTATTACTTATATTATTAACAATATAACATGCATTATTACCCATATTATGCAGTTATTATCGCTAGAACTATAATAAGTATACTTACTACTTTTATTATCATCAATATAACATGCATTATTACCCATATAATGCAGTTATTATCGCTAGAACTGTAATAATTATACTTATTACTTATATTATCAGCAATATAACGTGCATTATTACCCATATAATGCAGTTCTTATCGCTAGAACTGTAATAAATATACTTACTACTTTTATTATCATCAATATAACATGCATTATTACCTATATTATGCAGATATTATCGCTAGAACTATAATAAATATACTTATTACTCCCGATATTATCAATATAACATCCATTATTACCCATATAATGCAGTAATTATCGCTAGAACTGTAATAATTATACTTATTACTTATATTATTATCAATATAACATGCATTATTACCCATATTATGCAGTTATTATCGCTAGAACTATAATAAGTATACTTACTACTTTTATTATCATCAATATAACATGCATTATTACCCATATTATGCAGTTATTATCGATAGAACTATAATAAATATACTTATTACTTTTATTATTATCAATATAACATGCACTATTAGCCATATTTTACTATTATTATCGCTAGAACTATAATAATTATACTTATTACTCCCGATATTATCAATATAACATGCATTATTACCCATATAATGCAGTTATTATCGCTAGAACTGTTATAATTATACTTATTACTTATATTATTAGCAATATAACGTGCATTATTACCCATATAATGCAGTTATTATAGCTAGAACTGTAATAATTATACTTATTACTTACATTTTTAGCAATATAACGTGCATTATTACCCATATAATGCAGTTATTATCGCTAGAACTGTAATAATTATACTTATTACTTATATTATTATCAATATAACATGCATTATTACCCATATAATGCAGTTACTATAGCTAGAACTGTAATAATTATACTTATTACTTATATGATTCTCAATATAACATGCATTATTACCCATATTATGCAGTTATAATCGCTAGAACTATAATAAATATACTTATTACTTACATTATTAGCAATATAACGTGCATTATTACCCATATAATGCAGTTATTATCGCTAGAACTGTAATAATTATACTTATTACTTATATTATTATCAATATAACATGCATTATTACCCATATTATGCAGTTATTATCGCTAGAACTATAATAAGTATACTTACTACTTTTATTATCATCAATATAAAATGCATTACTACCCATATTATGCAGTTATTATCGATAGAACTATAATAAATATACTTATTATTTTTATTATTATCAACATAACATGCACTATTAGGCATATTTTACTATTATTATCGCTAGAACTATAATAATTATACTTATTACTCCTAATATTATCAATATAACATGCATTATTACCCATATAATGCAGTTATTATCGCTAGAACTGTAATAATTATACTTATTACTTACATTATTAGCAATATAACGTGCATTGTTACCCATATTATGCAGTTATTATCGATAGAACTGTAATAAATATACTTATTACTTTTATTATTATCAATATAACATGCACTATTAGGCATATTTTACTATTATTATCGCTAGACCTATAATAATTATACTTATTACTCCTAATATTATCAATATAACATGCATTATTACCCATATAATGCAGTTATTATCGCTAGAACTGTAATAATTATACTTATTACTTATATTATCAGCAATATAACGTGCATTATTACCCATATAATGCAGTTATTATCGCTAGAACTGTAATAAATATACTTACTACTTTTATTATCATCAATATAACATGCATTATTACCCATATTATGTAGTTATTATCGATAGAACTGTAATAAATATACTTATTACTTTTATTATTATCAATATAACATGCACTATTACCCATATTTTACTATCATTATCGCTAGAACTATAATAATTATACTTATTACACCCAATATTATCAATATAACATGCATTATTACCCATATAATGCAGTTATTATCGCTAGAACTGTAATAATTATACTTATTACTTGTGTTATTATCAATATAACATGCATTATTACGCATATTATGCAGTTATAATCGCTAGACCTATAATAAATATACTTAGTACTTTTATTATCATCAATATAACATGCATTATTACCCATATTAAGCAGTTATTATCGATAGAACTATAATAAATATACTTATTACTTTTATTATTATCAATATAAGATGCACTATTATGCATATTTTACTATTATTATCGCTAGAACTATAACAATTATACTTATTACTCCTAATATTATCAATATAACATGCATTATTACCCATATTATGCAGTTATTATCGATAGAACTATAATAAATGTACTTATTACTTTTATTATTATCAATATAACATGCACTATTAGCCATATTTTACTATTATTATCGCTCGAACTATAATAATTATACTTATTACTCCTAATATTATCAATATAACATGCATTATTACCCATATTATGCAGTTATTATCGATAGAACTATAATAAATATACTTATTACTTTTATTATTATCAATATAACATGCACTATTAGCCATATTGTTCTATTATTATCGCTAGAACTATAATAATTATACTTATTGCTCCCGATATTATCAATATAACATGCATGATTGCCCATATAATGCAGTTATTATCGCTAGAACTGTAATAATTATACTTATTACTTACATTATTAGCAATATAACGTGCATTACTACCCATGTAATGGAGTTATTATCGCTAGAACTGTAATAATTATACTCATTACTTATATTATTATCAATATAACATGCATTATTACCCATATTATGCAGTTATTATCGCTAGAACTATAATAAGTATACTTACTACTTTTATTATCATCAATATAACATGCATTATTACCCATATTATGCAGTTATTATCGATAGAACTGTAATAATTATACTTATTACTTACATTATTAGCAATATAACGTGCACTATTTACCCATATAATGCAGTTATTATCGCTAGAACTGTAATAATTATACTTATTACTCCCAATATTATCAATATAACATGCATTATTACCCATATAATGCAGTTATTATCGCTGGAACTGTAATAATTATACTTATTACTTATATTATTCTCAATATAACATGCATTATTACCCATATTATGCAGTTATAATCGCTAGAACTATAATAAATATACTTACTACTTTTATTATCATCAATATAACATGCATTATTACCCATATTATGCAGTTATTATCGATAGAACTATAATAAATATACTTATTACTTTTATTATTATCAACATAACATGCACTATTAGCCATATTTTACTATTATTATCGCTAGAACTATAACAATTATACTTATTACTCCCGATATTATCAATATAACATGCATTATTACCCATATAATGCAGTTATTATCGCTAGAACTGTAATAATTATACTTATTACTTATATTATCAGCAATATAACGTGCATTATTACCCATATAATGCAGTTATTATCGCTAGAACTGTAATAAATATACTTACTACTTTTATTATCATCAATATAACATGCATTATTACCTATATTATGCAGATATTATCGCTAGAACTATAATAGATATACTTATTACTCCCGATATTATCAATATAACATCCATTATTACCCATATAATGCAGTAATTATCGCTAGAACTGTAATAATTATACTTATTACTTATATTATTATCAATATAACATGCATTATTACCCATATTATGCAGTTATTATCGCTAGAACTATAATAAGTATACTTACTACTTTTATTATCATCAATATAACATGCATTATTACCCATATTATGCAGTTATTATCGATAGAACTATAATAAATATACTTATTACTTTTATTATTATCAATATAACATGCACTATTAGCCATATTTTACTATTATTATCGCTAGAACTATAATAATTATACTTATTACTCCCGATATTATCAATATAACATGCATTATTACCCATATAATGCAGTTCTTATCGCTAGGACTGTAATAATTATACTTATTACTTATATTATTATCAATATAACATGCATTATTACCCATATTATGCAGTTATTATCGCTAGAACTATAACAAATATACGTATTACTTTTATTATCATCAATATAACATGCATTATTACCCATATTATGCAGTTATTATCGATAGAACTGTAATAAATATACTTATTACTTTTATTATTATCAATATAACATGCACTATTAGCCATATTTTACTATTATTATCGCTAGAACTATAATAATTATACTTATTACTCCCAATATTATCAATATAACATGCATTATTACCCCTATAATGCAGTTATTATCGCTAGAACTGTAATAATTATACTTATTACTTACATTATTAGCAATATAACGTGCATTATTACCCATATAATGCAGTTATTATCGCTAGAACTGTAATAATTATACTTGTTACTTTTATTATTATCAATATAACATGCACTATTAGCCATATTGTACTATTATTATCGCTAGAACTTTAATAATTATACTTATTACTCCCAATATTATCAATATAACATGCATTATTACCCCTATAATGCAGTTATTATCGCTAGAACTGTAATAATTATACTTATTACTTACATTATTAGCAATATAACGTGCATTATTACCCATATAATGCAGTTATTATCGCTGGAACTGTAATAATTATACTTATTACTTATATTATTATCAATATAACATGCATTATTACCCATATTATGCAGTTATTATCGCTAGAACTATAATAAGTATACTTACTACTTTTATTATCATCAATATAACATGCATTATTACCCATATAATGCAGTTATTATCGCTAGAACTGTAATAATTATACTTATTACTTATATTATCAGCAATATAACGTGCATTATTACCCATATAATGCAGTTCTTATCGCTAGAACTGTAATAAATATACTTACTACTTTTATTATCATCAATATAACATGCATTATTACCTATATTATGCAGATATTATCGCTAGAACTATAATAAATATACTTATTACTCCCGATATTATCAATATAACATCCATTATTACCCATATAATGCAGTAATTATCGCTAGAACTGTAATAATTATACTTATTACTTATATTATTATCAATATAACATGCATTATTACCCATATTATGCAGTTATTATCGCTAGAACTATAATAAGTATACTTACTACTTTTATTATCATCAATATAACATGCATTATTACCCATATTATGCAGTTATTATCGATAGAACTATAATAAATATACTTATTACTTTTATTATTATCAATATAACATGCACTATTAGCCATATTTTACTATTATTATCGCTAGAACTATAATAATTATACTTATTACTCCCGATATTATCAATATAACATGCATTATTACCCATATAATGCAGTTATTATCGCTAGAACTGTTATAATTATACTTATTACTTATATTATTAGCAATATAACGTGCATTATTACCCATATAATGCAGTTATTATAGCTAGAACTGTAATAATTATACTTATTACTTACATTTTTAGCAATATAACGTGCATTATTACCCATATAATGCAGTTATTATCGCTAGAACTGTAATAATTATACTTATTACTTATATTATTATCAATATAACATGCATTATTACCCATATAATGCAGTTACTATAGCTAGAACTGTAATAATTATACTTATTACTTATATGATTCTCAATATAACATGCATTATTACCCATATTATGCAGTTATAATCGCTAGAACTATAATAAATATACTTATTACTTACATTATTAGCAATATAACGTGCATTATTACCCATATAATGCAGTTATTATCGCTAGAACTGTAATAATTATACTTATTACTTATATTATTATCAATATAACATGCATTATTACCCATATTATGCAGTTATTATCGCTAGAACTATAATAAGTATACTTACTACTTTTATTATCATCAATATAAAATGCATTACTACCCATATTATGCAGTTATTATCGATAGAACTATAATAAATATACTTATTATTTTTATTATTATCAACATAACATGCACTATTAGGCATATTTTACTATTATTATCGCTAGAACTATAATAATTATACTTATTACTCCTAATATTATCAATATAACATGCATTATTACCCATATAATGCAGTTATTATCGCTAGAACTGTAATAATTATACTTATTACTTACATTATTAGCAATATAACGTGCATTGTTACCCATATTATGCAGTTATTATCGATAGAACTGTAATAAATATACTTATTACTTTTATTATTATCAATATAACATGCACTATTAGGCATATTTTACTATTATTATCGCTAGACCTATAATAATTATACTTATTACTCCTAATATTATCAATATAACATGCATTATTACCCATATAATGCAGTTATTATCGCTAGAACTGTAATAATTATACTTATTACTTATATTATCAGCAATATAACGTGCATTATTACCCATATAATGCAGTTATTATCGCTAGAACTGTAATAAATATACTTACTACTTTTATTATCATCAATATAACATGCATTATTACCCATATTATGTAGTTATTATCGATAGAACTGTAATAAATATACTTATTACTTTTATTATTATCAATATAACATGCACTATTACCCATATTTTACTATCATTATCGCTAGAACTATAATAATTATACTTATTACACCCAATATTATCAATATAACATGCATTATTACCCATATAATGCAGTTATTATCGCTAGAACTGTAATAATTATACTTATTACTTGTGTTATTATCAATATAACATGCATTATTACGCATATTATGCAGTTATAATCGCTAGACCTATAATAAATATACTTAGTACTTTTATTATCATCAATATAACATGCATTATTACCCATATTAAGCAGTTATTATCGATAGAACTATAATAAATATACTTATTACTTTTATTATTATCAATATAAGATGCACTATTATGCATATTTTACTATTATTATCGCTAGAACTATAACAATTATACTTATTACTCCTAATATTATCAATATAACATGCATTATTACCCATATTATGCAGTTATTATCGATAGAACTATAATAAATGTACTTATTACTTTTATTATTATCAATATAACATGCACTATTAGCCATATTTTACTATTATTATCGCTCGAACTATAATAATTATACTTATTACTCCTAATATTATCAATATAACATGCATTATTACCCATATTATGCAGTTATTATCGATAGAACTATAATAAATATACTTATTACTTTTATTATTATCAATATAACATGCACTATTAGCCATATTGTTCTATTATTATCGCTAGAACTATAATAATTATACTTATTGCTCCCGATATTATCAATATAACATGCATGATTGCCCATATAATGCAGTTATTATCGCTAGAACTGTAATAATTATACTTATTACTTACATTATTAGCAATATAACGTGCATTACTACCCATGTAATGGAGTTATTATCGCTAGAACTGTAATAATTATACTCATTACTTATATTATTATCAATATAACATGCATTATTACCCATATTATGCAGTTATTATCGCTAGAACTATAATAAGTATACTTACTACTTTTATTATCATCAATATAACATGCATTATTACCCATATTATGCAGTTATTATCGATAGAACTGTAATAATTATACTTATTACTTACATTATTAGCAATATAACGTGCACTATTTACCCATATAATGCAGTTATTATCGCTAGAACTGTAATAATTATACTTATTACTTATATTATCAGCAATATAACGTGCATTATTACCCATATAATGCAGTTATTAAAGCTAGAACTGTAATAATTATACTTATTACTTATATTATTATCAATATAACATGCATTATTACCCCTATAATGCAGTTATTATCGCTAGAACTGTAATAATTATACTTATTACTTACATTATTAGCAATATAACGTGCATTATTACCCATATAATGCAGTTATTATCGCTAGAACTGTAATAAATATACTTATTGCTTTTATTATTATCAATATAACATGCACTATTAGCCATATTTTACTATTATTATCGCTAGAACTATAATAATTATACTTATTACTCCCAATATTATCAATATAACATGCATTATTACCCCTATAATGCAGTTATTATCGCTAGAACTGTAATAATTATACTTATTACTTACATTATTAGCAATATAACGTGCATTATTACACCATGTACTGCAGTTATTATCGCTAAAACTGTAATAATTATACTTATTACTTATATTATTATCAATATAACATGCATTATTACCCATATAATGCAGTTACTATCGCTAGAACAGTAATAATTATACTTATTACTTATATCATTCTCAATATAACATGCATTATTACCCATATTATGCAGTTATAATCGCTAGAACTATAATAAATATACTTATTACTTACATTATTAGCAATATAACGTGCATTATTACCCATATAATGCAGTTATTATCGCTAGAACTGTAATAATTATACTTATTACTTATATTATTATCAATATAACATGCATTATTACCCATATTATGCAGTTATTATCGCTAGAACTATAATAAATATGCGTATTACTTTTATTATCATCAATATAACACGCATTATTACCCATATTATGCAGTTATTATCGATAGAACTATAATAAATATACTTATTACTTTTATTATTATCAATATAACATGCACTATTAGCCATATTGTACTGTTGATATCGCTAGAACTATAATAATTATACTTATTGCACACGATATTATCGATATAACATGCATTATTACACATATAATGCAGTTATTATCGCTAGAACTGTAATAATTATACTTATTACTTATATTATTAGCAATATAACGTGCATTATTACCCATATTATGCAGTTATTATCGCTAGAACTGTAATAATTATACTTATTACTTATATTATTATCAATATAACATGCATTATTACCCATATTATGCAGTTATTATCGCTAGAACTATAATAAATATGCGTATTACTTTTATTATCATCAATATAACATGCATTATTACCCATATTATGCAGTTATTATCGATAGAACTATAATAAATGTACTTATTACTTTTATTATTATCAATATAACATGCACTATTAGCCATATTTTACTATTATTATCGCTAGAACTATAATAATTATACTTATTACTCCCAATAATATCAATATAACATGCATTATTACCCCTATAATGCAGTTATTATCGCTAGAACTGTAATAATTATACTTATTACTTACATTATTAGCAATATAACGTGCATTATTACCCATATTATGCAGTTATTATCGCTAGAACTATAATAAGTATACTTACTTCTTTTATTATCATCAATATAACATGCATTATTACCCATATTATGCAGTTATAATTGCTAGAACTATAATAAAGATACTTACTACTTTTATTATCATCAATATAACATGCATTATTACCCATATTATGCAGTTATTATCGCTAGAACTGTAATAATTATACTTATTACTTATATTATTCTCAATATAACATGCATTATTACCCATATTATGCAGTTATTATCGCTAGAACTATAATAAGTATACTTACTTCTTTTATTATCATCAATATAACATGCATTATTACCCATTTTATGCAGTTATTATCGATAGAACTGTAGTAAATATACTTATTGCTTTTATTATTATCAATATAACATGCACTATTAGCCATATTTTACTATTATTATCGCTAGAACTGTAGTAATTATACTTATTACTCCCGATATTATCAATATAACATCCATTATTACCCATATAATGCAGTTATTATCGCTAGAACTATAATAATTATACTTATTACTCCCAATATTATCAATATAACATGCATTATTACCCATATAATGCAGTTATTATCGCTGGAACTGTAATAATTATACTTATTACTTATATTATTCTCAATATAACATGCATTATTACCCATATTATGCAGTTATAATCGCTAGAACTATAATAAATATACTTACTACTTTTATTATCATCAATATAACATGCATTATTACCCATATTATGCAGTTATTATCGATAGAACTATAATAAATATACTTATTACTTTTATTATTATCAACATAACATGCACTATTAGCCATATTTTACTATTATTATCGCTAGAACTATAACAATTATACTTATTACTCCCGATATTATCAATATAACATGCATTATTACCCATATAATGCAGTTATTATCGCTAGAACTGTAATAATTATACTTATTACTTATATTATCAGCAATATAACGTGCATTATTACCCATATAATGCAGTTCTTATCGCTAGAACTGTAATAAATATACTTACTACTTTTATTATCATCAATATAACATGCATTATTACCTATATTATGCAGATATTATCGCTAGAACTATAATAGATATACTTATTACTCCCGATATTATCAATATAACATCCATTATTACCCATATAATGCAGTAATTATCGCTAGAACTGTAATAATTATACTTATTACTTATATTATTATCAATATAACATGCATTATTACCCATATTATGCAGTTATTATCGCTAGAACTATAATAAGTATACTTACTACTTTTATTATCATCAATATAACATGCATTATTACCCATATTATGCAGTTATTATCGATAGAACTATAATAAATATACTTATTACTTTTATTATTATCAATATAACATGCACTATTAGCCATATTTTACAATTATTATCGCTAGAACTATAATAATTATACTTATTACTCCCGATATTATCAATATAACATGCATTATTACCCATATAATGCAGTTCTTATCGCTAGGACTGTAATAATTATACTTATTACTTATATTATTATCAATATAACATGCATTATTACCCATATTATGCAGTTATTATCGCTAGAACTATAACAAATATACGTATTACTTTTATTATCATCAATATAACATGCATTATTACCCATATTATGCAGTTATTATCGATAGAACTGTAATAAATATACTTATTACTTTTATTATTATCAATATAACATGCACTATTAGCCATATTTTACTATTATTATCGCTAGAACTATAATAATTATACTTATTACTCCCAATATTATCAATATAACATGCATTATTACCCCTATAATGCAGTTATTATCGCTAGAACTGTAATAATTATACTTATTACTTACATTATTAGCAATATAACGTGCATTATTACCCATATAATGCAGTTATTATCGCTAGAACTGTAATAATTATACTTGTTACTTTTATTATTATCAATATAACATGCACTATTAGCCATATTGTACTATTATTATCGCTAGAACTTTAATAATTATACTTATTACTCCCAATATTATCAATATAACATGCATTATTACCCCTATAATGCAGTTATTATCGCTAGAACTGTAATAATTATACTTATTACTTACATTATTAGCAATATAACGTGCATTATTACCCATATAATGCAGTTATTATCGCTGGAACTGTAATAATTATACTTATTACTTATATTATTATCAATATAACATGCATTATTACCCATATTATGCAGTTATTATCGCTAGAACTATAATAAGTATACTTACTTCTTTTATTATCATCAATATAACATGCATTATTACCCATATTATGCAGTTATTATCGATAGAACTATAATAAATATACTTATTACTTTTATTATTATCAATATAACATGCACTATTAGCCATATTTTACTATTATTATCGCTAGAACTATAATAATTATACTTATTACTCCCAATATTATCAATATAACATGCATTATTACCCCTATAATGCAGTTATTATCGCTAGAACTGTAATAATTATACTTATTACTTACATTATTAGCAATATAACGTGCATTATTACACATGTACTGCAGTTATTATCGCTAAAACTGTAATAATTATACTTATTACTTATATTATTATCAATATAACATGCATTATTACCCATATAATGCAGTTACTATCGCTAGAACTGTAATAATTATACTTATTACTTATATCATTCTCAATATAACATGCATTATTACCCATATTATGCAGTTATAATCGCTAGAACTATAATAAATATACTTATTACTTACATTATTAGCAATATAACGTGCATTATTACCCATATAATGCAGTTATTATCGCTAGAACTGTAATAATTATACTTATTACTTATATTATTATCAATATAACATGCATTATTACCCATATTATGCAGTTATTATCGCTAGAACTATAATAAATATGCGTATTACTTTTATTATCATCAATATAACACGCATTATTACCCATATTATGCAGTTATTATCGATAGAACTATAATAAATATACTTATTACTTTTATTATTATCAATATAACATGCACTATTAGCCATATTGTACTGTTGATATCGCTAGAACTATAATAATTATACTTATTGCACACGATATTATCGATATAACATGCATTATTACACATATAATGCAGTTATTATCGCTAGAACTGTAATAATTATACTTATTACTTATATTATTAGCAATATAACGTGCATTATTACCCATATTATGCAGTTATTATCGCTAGAACTGTAATAATTATACTTATTACTTATATTATTATCAATATAACATGCATTATTACCCATATTATGCAGTTATTATCGCTAGAACTATAATAAATATGCGTATTACTTTTATTATCATCAATATAACATGCATTATTACCCATATTATGCAGTTATTATCGATAGAACTATAATAAATGTACTTATTACTTTTATTATTATCAATATAACATGCACTATTAGCCATATTTTACTATTATTATCGCTAGAACTATAATAATTATACTTATTACTCCCAATAATATCAATATAACATGCATTATTACCCCTATAATGCAGTTATTATCGCTAGAACTGTAATAATTATACTTATTACTTACATTATTAGCAATATAACGTGCATTATTACCCATATTATGCAGTTATTATCGCTAGAACTATAATAAGTATACTTACTTCTTTTATTATCATCAATATAACATGCATTATTACCCATATTATGCAGTTATAATTGCTAGAACTATAATAAAGATACTTACTACTTTTATTATCATCAATATAACATGCATTATTACCCATATTATGCAGTTATTATCGCTAGAACTGTAATAATTATACTTATTACTTATATTATTCTCAATATAACATGCATTATTACCCATATTATGCAGTTATTATCGCTAGAACTATAATAAGTATACTTACTTCTTTTATTATCATCAATATAACATGCATTATTACCCATTTTATGCAGTTATTATCGATAGAACTGTAGTAAATATACTTATTGCTTTTATTATTATCAATATAACATGCACTATTAGCCATATTTTACTATTATTATCGCTAGAACTGTAGTAATTATACTTATTACTCCCGATATTATCAATATAACATCCATTATTACCCATATAATGCAGTTATTATCGCTAGAACTATAATAATTATACTTATTACTCCCAATATTATCAATATAACATGCATTATTACCCATATAATGCAGTTATTATCGCTGGAACTGTAATAATTATACTTATTACTTATATTATTCTCAATATAACATGCATTATTACCCATATTATGCAGTTATAATCGCTAGAACTATAATAAATATACTTACTACTTTTATTATCATCAATATAACATGCATTATTACCCATATTATGCAGTTATTATCGATAGAACTATAATAAATATACTTATTACTTTTATTATTATCAACATAACATGCACTATTAGCCATATTTTACTATTATTATCGCTCGAACTATAATAATTATACTTATTACTCCTAATATTATCAATATAACATGCATTATTACCCATATTATGCAGTTATTATCGATAGAACTATAATAAATATACTTATTACTTTTATTATTATCAATATAACATGCACTATTAGCCATATTGTTCTATTATTATCGCTAGAACTATAATAATTATACTTATTGCTCCCGATATTATCAATATAACATGCATGATTGCCCATATAATGCAGTTATTATCGCTAGAACTGTAATAATTATACTTATTACTTACATTATTAGCAATATAACGTGCATTACTACCCATGTAATGGAGTTATTATCGCTAGAACTGTAATAATTATACTCATTACTTATATTATTATCAATATAACATGCATTATTACCCATATTATGCAGTTATTATCGCTAGAACTATAATAAGTATACTTACTACTTTTATTATCATCAATATAACATGCATTATTACCCATATTATGCAGTTATTATCGATAGAACTGTAATAATTATACTTATTACTTACATTATTAGCAATATAACGTGCACTATTTACCCATATAATGCAGTTATTATCGCTAGAACTGTAATAATTATACTTATTACTTATATTATCAGCAATATAACGTGCATTATTACCCATATAATGCAGTTATTAAAGCTAGAACTGTAATAATTATACTTATTACTTATATTATTATCAATATAACATGCATTATTACCCCTATAATGCAGTTATTATCGCTAGAACTGTAATAATTATACTTATTACTTACATTATTAGCAATATAACGTGCATTATTACCCATATAATGCAGTTATTATCGCTAGAACTGTAATAAATATACTTATTGCTTTTATTATTATCAATATAACATGCACTATTAGCCATATTTTACTATTATTATCGCTAGAACTATAATAATTATACTTATTACTCCCAATATTATCAATATAACATGCATTATTACCCCTATAATGCAGTTATTATCGCTAGAACTGTAATAATTATACTTATTACTTACATTATTAGCAATATAACGTGCATTATTACACCATGTACTGCAGTTATTATCGCTAAAACTGTAATAATTATACTTATTACTTATATTATTATCAATATAACATGCATTATTACCCATATAATGCAGTTACTATCGCTAGAACAGTAATAATTATACTTATTACTTATATCATTCTCAATATAACATGCATTATTACCCATATTATGCAGTTATAATCGCTAGAACTATAATAAATATACTTATTACTTACATTATTAGCAATATAACGTGCATTATTACCCATATAATGCAGTTATTATCGCTAGAACTGTAATAATTATACTTATTACTTATATTATTATCAATATAACATGCATTATTACCCATATTATGCAGTTATTATCGCTAGAACTATAATAAATATGCGTATTACTTTTATTATCATCAATATAACACGCATTATTACCCATATTATGCAGTTATTATCGATAGAACTATAATAAATATACTTATTACTTTTATTATTATCAATATAACATGCACTATTAGCCATATTGTACTGTTGATATCGCTAGAACTATAATAATTATACTTATTGCACACGATATTATCGATATAACATGCATTATTACACATATAATGCAGTTATTATCGCTAGAACTGTAATAATTATACTTATTACTTATATTATTAGCAATATAACGTGCATTATTACCCATATTATGCAGTTATTATCGCTAGAACTGTAATAATTATACTTATTACTTATATTATTATCAATATAACATGCATTATTACCCATATTATGCAGTTATTATCGCTAGAACTATAATAAATATGCGTATTACTTTTATTATCATCAATATAACATGCATTATTACCCATATTATGCAGTTATTATCGATAGAACTATAATAAATGTACTTATTACTTTTATTATTATCAATATAACATGCACTATTAGCCATATTTTACTATTATTATCGCTAGAACTATAATAATTATACTTATTACTCCCAATAATATCAATATAACATGCATTATTACCCCTATAATGCAGTTATTATCGCTAGAACTGTAATAATTATACTTATTACTTACATTATTAGCAATATAACGTGCATTATTACCCATATTATGCAGTTATTATCGCTAGAACTATAATAAGTATACTTACTTCTTTTATTATCATCAATATAACATGCATTATTACCCATATTATGCAGTTATAATTGCTAGAACTATAATAAAGATACTTACTACTTTTATTATCATCAATATAACATGCATTATTACCCATATTATGCAGTTATTATCGCTAGAACTGTAATAATTATACTTATTACTTATATTATTCTCAATATAACATGCATTATTACCCATATTATGCAGTTATTATCGCTAGAACTATAATAAGTATACTTACTTCTTTTATTATCATCAATATAACATGCATTATTACCCATTTTATGCAGTTATTATCGATAGAACTGTAGTAAATATACTTATTGCTTTTATTATTATCAATATAACATGCACTATTAGCCATATTTTACTATTATTATCGCTAGAACTGTAGTAATTATACTTATTACTCCCGATATTATCAATATAACATCCATTATTACCCATATAATGCAGTTATTATCGCTAGAACTATAATAATTATACTTATTACTCCCAATATTATCAATATAACATGCATTATTACCCATATAATGCAGTTATTATCGCTGGAACTGTAATAATTATACTTATTACTTATATTATTCTCAATATAACATGCATTATTACCCATATTATGCAGTTATAATCGCTAGAACTATAATAAATATACTTACTACTTTTATTATCATCAATATAACATGCATTATTACCCATATTATGCAGTTATTATCGATAGAACTATAATAAATATACTTATTACTTTTATTATTATCAACATAACATGCACTATTAGCCATATTTTACTATTATTATCGCTAGAACTATAACAATTATACTTATTACTCCCGATATTATCAATATAACATGCATTATTACCCATATAATGCAGTTATTATCGCTAGAACTGTAATAATTATACTTATTACTTATATTATCAGCAATATAACGTGCATTATTACCCATATAATGCAGTTCTTATCGCTAGAACTGTAATAAATATACTTACTACTTTTATTATCATCAATATAACATGCATTATTACCTATATTATGCAGATATTATCGCTAGAACTATAATAGATATACTTATTACTCCCGATATTATCAATATAACATCCATTATTACCCATATAATGCAGTAATTATCGCTAGAACTGTAATAATTATACTTATTACTTATATTATTATCAATATAACATGCATTATTACCCATATTATGCAGTTATTATCGCTAGAACTATAATAAGTATACTTACTACTTTTATTATCATCAATATAACATGCATTATTACCCATATTATGCAGTTATTATCGATAGAACTATAATAAATATACTTATTACTTTTATTATTATCAATATAACATGCACTATTAGCCATATTTTACAATTATTATCGCTAGAACTATAATAATTATACTTATTACTCCCGATATTATCAATATAACATGCATTATTACCCATATAATGCAGTTCTTATCGCTAGGACTGTAATAATTATACTTATTACTTATATTATTATCAATATAACATGCATTATTACCCATATTATGCAGTTATTATCGCTAGAACTATAACAAATATACGTATTACTTTTATTATCATCAATATAACATGCATTATTACCCATATTATGCAGTTATTATCGATAGAACTGTAATAAATATACTTATTACTTTTATTATTATCAATATAACATGCACTATTAGCCATATTTTACTATTATTATCGCTAGAACTATAATAATTATACTTATTACTCCCAATATTATCAATATAACATGCATTATTACCCCTATAATGCAGTTATTATCGCTAGAACTGTAATAATTATACTTATTACTTACATTATTAGCAATATAACGTGCATTATTACCCATATAATGCAGTTATTATCGCTAGAACTGTAATAATTATACTTGTTACTTTTATTATTATCAATATAACATGCACTATTAGCCATATTGTACTATTATTATCGCTAGAACTTTAATAATTATACTTATTACTCCCAATATTATCAATATAACATGCATTATTACCCCTATAATGCAGTTATTATCGCTAGAACTGTAATAATTATACTTATTACTTACATTATTAGCAATATAACGTGCATTATTACCCATATAATGCAGTTATTATCGCTGGAACTGTAATAATTATACTTATTACTTATATTATTATCAATATAACATGCATTATTACCCATATTATGCAGTTATTATCGCTAGAACTATAATAAGTATACTTACTTCTTTTATTATCATCAATATAACATGCATTATTACCCATATTATGCAGTTATTATCGATAGAACTATAATAAATATACTTATTACTTTTATTATTATCAATATAACATGCACTATTAGCCATATTTTACTATTATTATCGCTAGAACTATAATAATTATACTTATTACTCCCAATATTATCAATATAACATGCATTATTACCCCTATAATGCAGTTATTATCGCTAGAACTGTAATAATTATACTTATTACTTACATTATTAGCAATATAACGTGCATTATTACACATGTACTGCAGTTATTATCGCTAAAACTGTAATAATTATACTTATTACTTATATTATTATCAATATAACATGCATTATTACCCATATAATGCAGTTACTATCGCTAGAACTGTAATAATTATACTTATTACTTATATCATTCTCAATATAACATGCATTATTACCCATATTATGCAGTTATAATCGCTAGAACTATAATAAATATACTTATTACTTACATTATTAGCAATATAACGTGCATTATTACCCATATAATGCAGTTATTATCGCTAGAACTGTAATAATTATACTTATTACTTATATTATTATCAATATAACATGCATTATTACCCATATTATGCAGTTATTATCGCTAGAACTATAATAAATATGCGTATTACTTTTATTATCATCAATATAACACGCATTATTACCCATATTATGCAGTTATTATCGATAGAACTATAATAAATATACTTATTACTTTTATTATTATCAATATAACATGCACTATTAGCCATATTGTACTGTTGATATCGCTAGAACTATAATAATTATACTTATTGCACACGATATTATCGATATAACATGCATTATTACACATATAATGCAGTTATTATCGCTAGAACTGTAATAATTATACTTATTACTTATATTATTAGCAATATAACGTGCATTATTACCCATATTATGCAGTTATTATCGCTAGAACTGTAATAATTATACTTATTACTTATATTATTATCAATATAACATGCATTATTACCCATATTATGCAGTTATTATCGCTAGAACTATAATAAATATGCGTATTACTTTTATTATCATCAATATAACATGCATTATTACCCATATTATGCAGTTATTATCGATAGAACTATAATAAATGTACTTATTACTTTTATTATTATCAATATAACATGCACTATTAGCCATATTTTACTATTATTATCGCTAGAACTATAATAATTATACTTATTACTCCCAATAATATCAATATAACATGCATTATTACCCCTATAATGCAGTTATTATCGCTAGAACTGTAATAATTATACTTATTACTTACATTATTAGCAATATAACGTGCATTATTACCCATATTATGCAGTTATTATCGCTAGAACTATAATAAGTATACTTACTTCTTTTATTATCATCAATATAACATGCATTATTACCCATATTATGCAGTTATAATTGCTAGAACTATAATAAAGATACTTACTACTTTTATTATCATCAATATAACATGCATTATTACCCATATTATGCAGTTATTATCGCTAGAACTGTAATAATTATACTTATTACTTATATTATTCTCAATATAACATGCATTATTACCCATATTATGCAGTTATTATCGCTAGAACTATAATAAGTATACTTACTTCTTTTATTATCATCAATATAACATGCATTATTACCCATTTTATGCAGTTATTATCGATAGAACTGTAGTAAATATACTTATTGCTTTTATTATTATCAATATAACATGCACTATTAGCCATATTTTACTATTATTATCGCTAGAACTGTAGTAATTATACTTATTACTCCCGATATTATCAATATAACATCCATTATTACCCATATAATGCAGTTATTATCGCTAGAACTATAATAATTATACTTATTACTCCCAATATTATCAATATAACATGCATTATTACCCATATAATGCAGTTATTATCGCTGGAACTGTAATAATTATACTTATTACTTATATTATTCTCAATATAACATGCATTATTACCCATATTATGCAGTTATAATCGCTAGAACTATAATAAATATACTTACTACTTTTATTATCATCAATATAACATGCATTATTACCCATATTATGCAGTTATTATCGATAGAACTATAATAAATATACTTATTACTTTTATTATTATCAACATAACATGCACTATTAGCCATATTTTACTATTATTATCGCTAGAACTATAACAATTATACTTATTACTCCCGATATTATCAATATAACATGCATTATTACCCATATAATGCAGTTATTATCGCTAGAACTGTAATAATTATACTTATTACTTATATTATCAGCAATATAACGTGCATTATTACCCATATAATGCAGTTCTTATCGCTAGAACTGTAATAAATATACTTACTACTTTTATTATCATCAATATAACATGCATTATTACCTATATTATGCAGATATTATCGCTAGAACTATAATAGATATACTTATTACTCCCGATATTATCAATATAACATCCATTATTACCCATATAATGCAGTAATTATCGCTAGAACTGTAATAATTATACTTATTACTTATATTATTATCAATATAACATGCATTATTACCCATATTATGCAGTTATTATCGCTAGAACTATAATAAGTATACTTACTACTTTTATTATCATCAATATAACATGCATTATTACCCATATTATGCAGTTATTATCGATAGAACTATAATAAATATACTTATTACTTTTATTATTATCAATATAACATGCACTATTAGCCATATTTTACAATTATTATCGCTAGAACTATAATAATTATACTTATTACTCCCGATATTATCAATATAACATGCATTATTACCCATATAATGCAGTTCTTATCGCTAGGACTGTAATAATTATACTTATTACTTATATTATTATCAATATAACATGCATTATTACCCATATTATGCAGTTATTATCGCTAGAACTATAACAAATATACGTATTACTTTTATTATCATCAATATAACATGCATTATTACCCATATTATGCAGTTATTATCGATAGAACTGTAATAAATATACTTATTACTTTTATTATTATCAATATAACATGCACTATTAGCCATATTTTACTATTATTATCGCTAGAACTATAATAATTATACTTATTACTCCCAATATTATCAATATAACATGCATTATTACCCCTATAATGCAGTTATTATCGCTAGAACTGTAATAATTATACTTATTACTTACATTATTAGCAATATAACGTGCATTATTACCCATATAATGCAGTTATTATCGCTAGAACTGTAATAATTATACTTGTTACTTTTATTATTATCAATATAACATGCACTATTAGCCATATTGTACTATTATTATCGCTAGAACTTTAATAATTATACTTATTACTCCCAATATTATCAATATAACATGCATTATTACCCCTATAATGCAGTTATTATCGCTAGAACTGTAATAATTATACTTATTACTTACATTATTAGCAATATAACGTGCATTATTACCCATATAATGCAGTTATTATCGCTGGAACTGTAATAATTATACTTATTACTTATATTATTATCAATATAACATGCATTATTACCCATATTATGCAGTTATTATCGCTAGAACTATAATAAGTATACTTACTTCTTTTATTATCATCAATATAACATGCATTATTACCCATATTATGCAGTTATTATCGATAGAACTATAATAAATATACTTATTACTTTTATTATTATCAATATAACATGCACTATTAGCCATATTTTACTATTATTATCGCTAGAACTATAATAATTATACTTATTACTCCCAATATTATCAATATAACATGCATTATTACCCCTATAATGCAGTTATTATCGCTAGAACTGTAATAATTATACTTATTACTTACATTATTAGCAATATAACGTGCATTATTACACATGTACTGCAGTTATTATCGCTAAAACTGTAATAATTATACTTATTACTTATATTATTATCAATATAACATGCATTATTACCCATATAATGCAGTTACTATCGCTAGAACTGTAATAATTATACTTATTACTTATATCATTCTCAATATAACATGCATTATTACCCATATTATGCAGTTATAATCGCTAGAACTATAATAAATATACTTATTACTTACATTATTAGCAATATAACGTGCATTATTACCCATATAATGCAGTTATTATCGCTAGAACTGTAATAATTATACTTATTACTTATATTATTATCAATATAACATGCATTATTACCCATATTATGCAGTTATTATCGCTAGAACTATAATAAATATGCGTATTACTTTTATTATCATCAATATAACACGCATTATTACCCATATTATGCAGTTATTATCGATAGAACTATAATAAATATACTTATTACTTTTATTATTATCAATATAACATGCACTATTAGCCATATTGTACTGTTGATATCGCTAGAACTATAATAATTATACTTATTGCACACGATATTATCGATATAACATGCATTATTACACATATAATGCAGTTATTATCGCTAGAACTGTAATAATTATACTTATTACTTATATTATTAGCAATATAACGTGCATTATTACCCATATTATGCAGTTATTATCGCTAGAACTGTAATAATTATACTTATTACTTATATTATTATCAATATAACATGCATTAGAAACCCATATAATGGAGTTATTATCGACAGAAGTATAATAAATATACTTATTACTTTTATTATTATCAATATAACAGGCACTCTTAGCCATATTTTACTAGTATTATCGCTAGAACTGTAATAATTGTACTTATTACTCCCGATATTATCAATATAACATCCATTATTACCCATATAATGCAGTTATTATCGCTAGAACTATAATAACTATACTTATTACTCCCAATATTATCAATATAACATGCATTATTACCCGTATAATGCAGTTATTATCGCTAGAACTGTAATAATTAGACTTATTACTTATATTATTCTCAATATAACATGCATTATTACCCATATTATGCAGTTATTATCGATAGAACTATAATAAATGTACTTATTACTTTTATTATTATCAATATAACATGCACTATTAGCCATATTTTACTATTATTATCGCTAGAACTATAATAATTATACTTATTACTCCCAATATTATCAATATAACATGCATTATTACCCATATAATGCAGTTATTATCGCTAGAACTGTAAAAATTATACATATTACTTATATTATCAGCAATATAACGTGCATTATTACCCATATAATGCAGTTCTTATCGCTAGGACTGTAATAATTATACTTATTACTTACATGATTATCAATATAACATGCATTATTACCCATATTATGCAGTTATTATCGCTAGAACTATAATAAATATACGTATTACTTTTATTATCATCAATATAACATGCATTATTACCCATATTATGCAGTTATTATCGATAGAACTGTAATAAATATACTTATTACTTTTATTATTATCAATATAACATGCACTATTAGCCATATTTTACTATTATTATCGCTAGAACTATAATAATTATACTTATTACTCCCAATATTATCAATATAACATGCATTATTACCCCTATAATGCAGTTATTATCGCTAGAACTGTAATAATTATACCTATTACTTACATTATTAGCAATATAACGTGCATTATTACACATGTACTGCAGTTATTATCGCTAGAACTGTAATAATTATACTTATTACTTATATTATTATCAATATAACATGCATTATTACCCATATTATGCAGTTATTATCGCTAGAACTATAATAAGTATACTTACTACTTTTATTATCATCAATATAACATGCATTATTACCCATATAATGCAGTTATTATCGCTAGAACTGTAATAATTATACTTATTACTTATATTATCAGCAATATAACGTGCATTATTACCCATATAATGCAGTTCTTATCGCTAGAACTGTAATAAATATACTTACTACTTTTATTATCATCAATATAACATGCATTATTACCTATATTATGCAGATATTATCGCTAGAACTATAATAAATATACTTATTACTCCCGATATTATCAATATAACATCCATTATTACCCATATAATGCAGTAATTATCGCTAGAACTGTAATAATTATACTTATTACTTATATTATTATCAATATAACATGCATTATTACCCATATTATGCAGTTATTATCGCTAGAACTATAATAAGTATACTTACTACTTTTATTATCATCAATATAACATGCATTATTACCCATATTATGCAGTTATTATCGATAGAACTATAATAAATATACTTATTACTTTTATTATTATCAATATAACATGCACTATTAGCCATATTTTACTATTATTATCGCTAGAACTATAATAATTATACTTATTACTCCCGATATTATCAATATAACATGCATTATTACCCATATAATGCAGTTATTATCGCTAGAACTGTTATAATTATACTTATTACTTATATTATTAGCAATATAACGTGCATTATTACCCATATAATGCAGTTATTATAGCTAGAACTGTAATAATTATACTTATTACTTACATTTTTAGCAATATAACGTGCATTATTACCCATATAATGCAGTTATTATCGCTAGAACTGTAATAATTATACTTATTACTTATATTATTATCAATATAACATGCATTATTACCCATATAATGCAGTTACTATAGCTAGAACTGTAATAATTATACTTATTACTTATATGATTCTCAATATAACATGCATTATTACCCATATTATGCAGTTATAATCGCTAGAACTATAATAAATATACTTATTACTTACATTATTAGCAATATAACGTGCATTATTACCCATATAATGCAGTTATTATCGCTAGAACTGTAATAATTATACTTATTACTTATATTATTATCAATATAACATGCATTATTACCCATATTATGCAGTTATTATCGCTAGAACTATAATAAGTATACTTACTACTTTTATTATCATCAATATAACATGCATTACTACCCATATTATGCAGTTATTATCGATAGAACTATAATAAATATACTTATTATTTTTATTATTATCAACATAACATGCACTATTAGGCATATTTTACTATTATTATCGCTAGAACTATAATAATTATACTTATTACTCCTAATATTATCAATATAACATGCATTATTACCCATATAATGCAGTTATTATCGCTAGAACTGTAATAATTATACTTATTACTTACATTATTAGCCATATAACGTGCATTGTTACCCATATTATGCAGTTATTATCGATAGAACTGTAATAAATATACTTATTACTTTTATTATTATCAATATAACATGCACTATTAGGCATATTTTACTATTATTATCGCTAGACCTATAATAATTATACTTATTACTCCTAATATTATCAATATAACATGCATTATTACCCATATAATGCAGTTATTATCGCTAGAACTGTAATAATTATACTTATTACTTATATTATCAGCAATATAACGTGCATTATTACCCATATAATGCAGTTATTATCGCTAGAACTGTAATAAATATACTTACTACTTTTATTATCATCAATATAACATGCATTATTACCCATATTATGTAGTTATTATCGATAGAACTGTAATAAATATACTTATTACTTTTATTATTATCAATATAACATGCACTATTACCCATATTTTACTATCATTATCGCTAGAACTATAATAATTATACTTATTACACCCAATATTATCAATATAACATGCATTATTACCCATATAATGCAGTTATTATCGCTAGAACTGTAATAATTATACTTATTACTTGTGTTATTATCAATATAACATGCATTATTACGCATATTATGCAGTTATAATCGCTAGACCTATAATAAATATACTTAGTACTTTTATTATCATCAATATAACATGCATTATTACCCATATTAAGCAGTTATTATCGATAGAACTATAATAAATATACTTATTACTTTTATTATTATCAATATAAGATGCACTATTATGCATATTTTACTATTATTATCGCTAGAACTATAACAATTATACTTATTACTCCTAATATTATCAATATAACATGCATTATTACCCATATTATGCAGTTATTATCGATAGAACTATAATAAATGTACTTATTACTTTTATTATTATCAATATAACATGCACTATTAGCCATATTTTACTATTATTATCGCTCGAACTATAATAATTATACTTATTACTCCTAATATTATCAATATAACATGCATTATTACCCATATTATGCAGTTATTATCGATAGAACTATAATAAATATACTTATTACTTTTATTATTATCAATATAACATGCACTATTAGCCATATTGTTCTATTATTATCGCTAGAACTATAATAATTATACTTATTGCTCCCGATATTATCAATATAACATGCATGATTGCCCATATAATGCAGTTATTATCGCTAGAACTGTAATAATTATACTTATTACTTACATTATTAGCAATATAACGTGCATTACTACCCATGTAATGGAGTTATTATCGCTAGAACTGTAATAATTATACTCATTACTTATATTATTATCAATATAACATGCATTATTACCCATATTATGCAGTTATTATCGCTAGAACTATAATAAGTATACTTACTACTTTTATTATCATCAATATAACATGCATTATTACCCATATTATGCAGTTATTATCGATAGAACTGTAATAATTATACTTATTACTTACATTATTAGCAATATAACGTGCACTATTTACCCATATAATGCAGTTATTATCGCTAGAACTGTAATAATTATACTTATTACTTATATTATCAGCAATATAACGTGCATTATTACCCATATAATGCAGTTATTAAAGCTAGAACTGTAATAATTATACTTATTACTTATATTATTATCAATATAACATGCATTATTACCCCTATAATGCAGTTATTATCGCTAGAACTGTAATAATTATACTTATTACTTACATTATTAGCAATATAACGTGCATTATTACCCATATAATGCAGTTATTATCGCTAGAACTGTAATAAATATACTTATTGCTTTTATTATTATCAATATAACATGCACTATTAGCCATATTTTACTATTATTATCGCTAGAACTATAATAATTATACTTATTACTCCCAATATTATCAATATAACATGCATTATTACCCATATTATGCAGTTATTATCGATAGAACTATAATAAATATACTTATTACTTTTATTATTATCAATATAACATGCACTATTAGCCATATTGTTCTATTATTATCGCTAGAACTATAATAATTATACTTATTGCTCCCGATATTATCAATATAACATGCATGATTGCCCATATAATGCAGTTATTATCGCTAGAACTGTAATAATTATACTTATTACTTACATTATTAGCAATATAACGTGCGTTATTACCCATGTAATGGAGTTATTATCGCTAGAACAGTAATAATTATACTTATTACTTTTATTATTATCAATATAACATGCGTTATTACCCATATTATGCAGTTATTATCGCTAGAACTATAATAAGTGTACTTACTACTTTTATTATCATCAATATAACATGCATTATTACCCATATTATGCAGTTATTATCGATAGAACTATAATAAATATACTTATTATTTTTATTATTATCAATATAACATGCACCATTAGGCATATTTTACTATTATTATCGCTAGAACTATAATAATTATACTTATTACTCCTAATATTATCAATATAACATGCATTATTACCCATATAATGCAGTTATTATCGCTAGAACTGTAATAATTATACCTATTACTTATATTATCAGCAATATAACGTGCATTATTACCCATATAATGCAGTTCTTATCGCTAGAACTGTAATAATTATACTTATTACTTTCATTATTAGCAATATAACGTGCACTATTTACCCATATAATGCAGTTATTATCGCTAGAAATGTAATAATTATACTTATTACTTATATTATCAGCAATATAACGTGCATTATTACCCATATAATGCAGTTATTAAAGCTAGAACTGTAATAATTATACTTATTACTTATATTATTATCAATATAACATGCATTATTACCCATATTATGCAGTTATTATCGCTAGAACTATAATAAATATACGTATTACTTTTATTATCATCAATATAACATGCATTATTACCCATATTATGCTGTTATTATCGATAGAACTGTAATAATTATACTTATTACTTACATTATTAGCAATATAACGTGCATTATTACCCATATAATGCAGTCATTATCGCTAGAACTGTAATAATTATACTTATTACTTATATTATTATCAATATAACATGCATTATTACCCATATTATGCAGTTATTATCGATAGAACTGTAATAAATATACTTATTACTTTTATTATTATCAATATAACATGCATTATTACCCATATTATGCAGTTATTATCGCTAGAACTATAATAAGTATACTTACTACTTTTATTATCATCAATATAACATGCATTACTACCCATATTATGCAGTTATTATCGATAGAACTATAATAAATATACTTATTATTTTTATTATTATCAACATAACATGCACTATTAGGCATATTTTACTATTATTATCGCTAGAACTATAATAATTATACTTATTACTCCTAATATTATCAATATAACATGCATTATTACCCATATAATGCAGTTATTATCGCTAGAACTATAATAACTATACTTATTACCCCCGATATTATCAATATAACATGCCTTATTACCCATATTATGCTGTTATTATCGATAGAACTGTAATAAATATACTTATTGCTTTCATTATTATCAATATAACATGCACTATTAGCCATATTTTACTATTATTATCGCTAGAACTATAATAATTATACTTATTACTCCCAATATTATCAATATAACATGCATTATTACCCCTATAATGCAGTTATTATCGCTAGAACTGTAATAATTATACTTATTACTTACATCATTAGCAATATAACGTGCATTATTACCCATATAATGCAGTTATTATCGCTAGAACTGTAATAATTATACTTATTACTTATATTATTATCAATATAACATGCATTATTACCCATATTATGCAGTTATTATCGCTAGAACTATAATAAGTATACTTACTACTTTTATTATCATCAATATAACATGCATTACTACCCATATTATGCAGTTATTATCGATAGAACTATAATCAATATACTTATTATTTTTATTATTATCAACATAACATGCACTATTAGGCATATTTTACTATTATTATCGCTAGAACTATAATAATTATACTTATTACTCCTAATATTATCAATATAACATGCATTATTACCCATATAATGCAGTTATTATCGCTAGAACTGTAATAATTATACTTATTACTTACATTATTAGCAATATAACGTGCATTATTACCCATATTATGCAGTTATTATCGATAGAACTGTAATAAATATACTTATTACTTTTATTATTATCAATATAACATGCACTATTAGGCATATTTTACTATTATTATCGCTAGAACTATAATAATTATACTTATTACTCCTAATATTATCAATATAACATGCATTATTACCCATATTATGCAGTTATTATCGCTAGAACTATAATAAGTATACTTACTACTTTTATTATCATCAATATAACATGCATTATTACCCATATTATGCAGTTATTATCGATAGAACTGTAATAATTATACTTATTACTTACATTATTAGCAATATAACGTGCACTATTTACCCATATAATGCAGTTATTATCGCTAGAAATGTAATAATTATACTTATTACTTATATTATCAGCAATATAACGTGCATTATTACCCATATAATGCAGTTATTAAAGCTAGAACTGTAATAATTATACTTATTACTTATATTATTATCAATATAACATGCATTATTACCCATATTATGCAGTTATTATCGCTAGAACTATAATAAATATACGTATTACTTTTATTATCATCAATATAACATGCATTATTACCCATATTATGCTGTTATTATCGATAGAACTGTAATAATTATACTTATTACTTACATTATTAGCAATATAACGTGCATTATTACCCATATAATGCAGTCATTATCGCTAGAACTGTAATAATTATACTTATTACTTATATTATTATCAATATAACATGCATTATTACCCATATTATGCAGTTATTATCGATAGAACTGTAATAAATATACTTATTACTTTTATTATTATCAATATAACATGCATTATTACCCATATTATGCAGTTATTATCGCTAGAACTATAATAAGTATACTTACTACTTTTATTATCATCAATATAACATGCATTACTACCCATATTATGCAGTTATTATCGATAGAACTATAATAAATATACTTATTATTTTTATTATTATCAACATAACATGCACTATTAGGCATATTTTACTATTATTATCGCTAGAACTATAATAATTATACTTATTACTCCTAATATTATCAATATAACATGCATTATTACCCATATAATGCAGTTATTATCGCTAGAACTATAATAACTATACTTATTACCCCCGATATTATCAATATAACATGCCTTATTACCCATATTATGCTGTTATTATCGATAGAACTGTAATAAATATACTTATTGCTTTCATTATTATCAATATAACATGCACTATTAGCCATATTTTACTATTATTATCGCTAGAACTATAATAATTATACTTATTACTCCCAATATTATCAATATAACATGCATTATTACCCCTATAATGCAGTTATTATCGCTAGAACTGTAATAATTATACTTATTACTTACATCATTAGCAATATAACGTGCATTATTACCCATATAATGCAGTTATTATCGCTAGAACTGTAATAATTATACTTATTACTTATATTATTATCAATATAACATGCATTATTACCCATATTATGCAGTTATTATCGCTAGAACTATAATAAGTATACTTACTACTTTTATTATCATCAATATAACATGCATTACTACCCATATTATGCAGTTATTATCGATAGAACTATAATCAATATACTTATTATTTTTATTATTATCAACATAACATGCACTATTAGGCATATTTTACTATTATTATCGCTAGAACTATAATAATTATACTTATTACTCCTAATATTATCAATATAACATGCATTATTACCCATATAATGCAGTTATTATCGCTAGAACTGTAATAATTATACTTATTACTTACATTATTAGCAATATAACGTGCATTATTACCCATATTATGCAGTTATTATCGATAGAACTGTAATAAATATACTTATTACTTTTATTATTATCAATATAACATGCACTATTAGGCATATTTTACTATTATTATCGCTAGAACTATAATAATTATACTTATTACTCCTAATATTATCAATATAACATGCATTATTACCCATATTATGCAGTTATTATCGCTAGAACTATAATAAGTATACTTACTACTTTTATTATCATCAATATAACATGCATTATTACCCATATTATGCAGTTATTATCGATAGAACTGTAATAATTATACTTATTACTTACATTATTAGCAATATAACGTGCACTATTTACCCATATAATGCAGTTATTATCGCTAGAACTGTAATAATTATACTTATTACTTATATTATCAGCAATATAACGTGCATTATTACCCATATAATGCAGTTATTAAAGCTAGAACTGTAATAATTATACTTATTACTTATATTATTATCAATATAACATGCATTATTACCCCTATAATGCAGTTATTATCGCTAGAACTGTAATAATTATACTTATTACTTACATTATTAGCAATATAACGTGCATTATTACCCATATAATGCAGTTATTGTCGCTAGAACTGTAATAAATATACTTATTGCTTTTATTATTATCAATATAACATGCACTATTAGCCATATTTTACTATTATTATCGCTAGAACTATAATAATTATACTTATTACTCCCAATATTATCAATATAACATGCATTATTACCCATATTATGCAGTTATTATCGATAGAACTATAATAAATATACTTATTACTTTTATTATTATCAATATAACATGCACTATTAGCCATATTGTTCTATTATTATCGCTAGAACTATAATAATTATACTTATTGCTCCCGATATTATCAATATAACATGCATGATTGCCCATATAATGCAGTTATTATCGCTAGAACTGTAATAATTATACTTATTACTTACATTATTAGCAATATAACGTGCGTTATTACCCATGTAATGGAGTTATTATCGCTAGAACAGTAATAATTATACTTATTACTTTTATTATTATCAATATAACATGCGTTATTACCCATATTATGCAGTTATTATCGCTAGAACTATAATAAGTATACTTACTACTTTTATTATCATCAATATAACATGCATTATTACCCATATTATGCAGTTATTATCGATAGAACTATAATAAATATACTTATTATTTTTATTATTATCAATATAACATGCACTATTAGGCATATTTTACTATTATTATCGCTAGAACTATAATAGTTATACTTATTACTCCTAATATTATCAATATAACATGCATTATTACCCATATAATGCAGTTATTATCGCTAGAACTGTAATAATTATACTTATTACTTACATTATTAGCAATATAACGTGCATGATTGCCCATATAATGCAGTTATTATCGCTAGAACTGTAATAATTGTACTTATTACTTACATCATTAGCAATATAACGTGCATTATTACCCATATAATGCAGTTGTTATCGCTAGAACTGTAATAATTATACTTATTACTTATATTATTATCAATATAACATGCGTTATTACCCATATTATGCAGTTATTATCGCTAGAACTATAATAAGTATACTTACTACTTTTATTATCATCAATATAACATGCATTATTACCCATATTATGCAGTTATTATCGATAGAACTATAATAAATATACTTATTATTTTTATTATTATCAATATAACATGCACTATTAGGCATATTTTACTATTATTATCGCTAGAACTGTAACAATTATACTTATTACTCCTAATATTATCAATATAACATGCATTATTACCCATATTATGCAGTTATTATCGATAGAACTATAATAAATGTACTTATTACTTTTATTATTATCAATATAACATGCACTATTAGCCATATTTTACTATTATTATCGCTAGAACTATAATAACTATACTTATTACCCCCGATATTATCAATATAACATGCATTATTAGGCATATTATGCTGTTATTATCGATAGAACTGTAATAAATATACTTATTGCTTTTATTATTATCAATATAACATGCACTATTAGCCATATTTTACTATTATTATCGCAAGAACTATAATAATTATACTTATTACTCCCAATATTATCAATATAACATACATTATTACCCCTATAATGCAGTTATTATCGCTAGAACTGTAATAATTATACTTATTACTTATATCATTAACAATATAACGTGCATTATTACCCATATAATTGCAGTTATTATCGCTAGAACTGTAATAATTATACTTATTACTTATATTATTATCAATATAACATGCATTATTACCCATATTATGCAGTTATTATCGCTAGAACTATAATAAGTATACTTACTACTTTTATTATCATCAATATAACATGCATTATTACCCATATTATGCAGTTATTATCGCTAGAACTATAATAAGTATACTTACTACTTTTATTATCATCAATATAACATGCATTATTACCCATATTATGCAGTTATTATCGATAGAACTATAATAAATATACTTATTATTTTTATTATTATCAATATAACATGCACCATTAGGCATATTTTACTATTATTATCGCTAGAACTATAATAATTATACTTATTACTCCTAATATTATCAATATAACATGCATTATTACCCATATAATGCAGTTATTATCGCTAGAACTGTAATAATTATACCTATTACTTATATTATCAGCAATATAACGTGCATTATTACCCATATAATGCAGTTCTTATCGCTAGAACTGTAATAATTATACTTATTACTTTCATTATTAGCAATATAACGTGCACTATTTACCCATATAATGCAGTTATTATCGCTAGAAATGTAATAATTATACTTATTACTTATATTATCAGCAATATAACGTGCATTATTACCCATATAATGCAGTTATTAAAGCTAGAACTGTAATAATTATACCTATTACTTATATTATTATCAATATAACATGCATTATTACCCATATTATGCAGTTATTATCGCTAGAACTATAATAAATATACGTATTACTTTTATTATCATCAATATAACATGCATTATTACCCATATTATGCTGTTATTATCGATAGAACTGTAATAATTATACTTATTACTTACATTATTAGCAATATAACGTGCATTATTACCCATATAATGCAGTTATTATCGCTAGAACTGTAATAATTATACTTATTACTTATATTATTATCAATATAACATGCATTATTACCCATATTATGCAGTTATTATCGATAGAACTGTAATAAATGTACTTATTACTTTTATTATTATCAATATAACATGCATTATTACCCATATTATGCAGTTATTATCGCTAGAACTATAATAAGTATACTTACTACTTTTATTATCATCAATATAACATGCATTACTACCCATATTATGCAGTTATTATCGATAGAACTATAATAAATATACTTATTATTTTTATTATTATCAACATAACATGCACTATTAGGCATATTTTACTATTATTATCGCTAGAACTATAATAATTATACTTATTACTCCTAATATTATCAATATAACATGCATTATTACCCATATAATGCAGTTATTATCGCTAGAACTATAATAACTATACTTATTACCCCCGATATTATCAATATAACATGCATTATTACCCATATTATGCTGTTATTATCGATAGAACTGTAATAAATATACTTATTGCTTTTATTATTATCAATATAACATGCACTATTAGCCATATTTTACTATTATTATCGCTAGAACTATAATAATTATACTTATTACTCCCAATATTATCAATATAACATGCATTATTACCCCTATAATGCAGTTATTATCGCTAGAACTGTAATAATTATACTTATTACTTACATCATTAGCAATATAACGTGCATTATTACCCATATAATGCAGTTATTATCGCTAGAACTGTAATAATTATACTTATTACTTATATTATTATCAATATAACATGCATTATTACCCATATTATGCAGTTATTATCGCTAGAACTATAATAAGTATACTTACTACTTTTATTATCATCAATATAACATGCATTACTACCCATATTATGCAGTTATTATCGATAGAACTATAATCAATATACTTATTATTTTTATTATTATCAACATAACATGCACTATTAGGCATATTTTACTATTATTATCGCTAGAACTATAATAATTATACTTATTACTCCTAATATTATCAATATAACATGCATTATTACCCATATAATGCAGTTATTATCGCTAGAACTGTAATAATTATACTTATTACTTATATTATCAGCAATATAACGTGCATTATTACCCATATAATGCAGTTATTATCGCTAGAACTGTAATAAATATACTTACTACTTTTATTATCATCAATATAACATGCATTATTACCCATATTATGTAGTTATTATCGATAGAACTGTAATAAATATACTTATTACTTTTATTATTATCAATATAACATGCACTATTACCCATATTTTACTATCATTATCGCTAGAACTATAATAATTATACTTATTACACCCAATATTATCAATATAACATGCATTATTACCCATATAATGCAGTTATTATCGCTAGAACTGTAATAATTATACTTATTACTTGTGTTATTATCAATATAACATGCATTATTACGCATATTATGCAGTTATAATCGCTAGACCTATAATAAATATACTTAGTACTTTTATTATCATCAATATAACATGCATTATTACCCATATTATGCAGTTATTATCGATAGAACTATAATAAATATACTTATTACTTTTATTATTATCAATATAAGATGCACTATTATGCATATTTTACTATTATTATCGCTAGAACTATAACAATTATACTTATTACTCCTAATATTATCAATATAACATGCATTATTACCCATATTATGCAGTTATTATCGATAGAACTATAATAAATGTACTTATTACTTTTATTATTATCAATATAACATGCACTATTAGCCATATTTTACTATTATTATCGCTAGAACTATAATAATTATACTTATTACTCCTAATATTATCAATATAACATGCATTATTACCCATATAATGCAGTTATTATCGCTAGAACTGTAATAATTATATCTATTACTTATATTATCAGCAATATAACGTGCATTATTACCCATATAATGCAGTTCTTATCGCTAGAACTGTAATAATTATACTTATTACTTTCATTATTAGCAATATAACGTGCACTATTTACCCATATAATGCAGTTATTATCGCTAGAAATGTAATAATTATACTTATTACTTATATTATCAGCAATATAACGTGCATTATTACCCATATAATGCAGTTATTAAAGCTAGAACTGTAATAATTATACTTATTACTTATATTATTATCAATATAACATGCATTATTACCCATATTATGCAGTTATTATCGCTAGAACTATAATAAATATACGTATTACTTTTATTATCATCAATATAACATGCATTATTACCCATATTATGCTGTTATTATCGCTAGAACTGTAATAATTATACTTATTACTTACATTATTAGCAATATAACGTGCATTATTACCCATATAATGCAGTTATTATCGCTAGAACTGTAATAATTATACTTATTACTTATATTATTATCAATATAACATGCATTATTACCAATATTATGCAGTTATTATCGATAGAACTGTAATAAATATACTTATTACTTTTATTATTATCAATATAACATACACTATTAGCCATATTTTACTATCATTATAGCTAGAACTGTAATGATTATACTTATTACTCCCAATATTATCAATATAACATGCATTATTACCCATATTATGCAGTTATTATCGATAGAACTATAATAAATATACTTATTACTTTTATTATTATCAATATAACATGCACTATTAGCCATATTGTTCTATTATTATCGCTAGAACTATAATAATTATACTTATTGCTCCCGATATTATCAATATAACATGCATGATTGCCCATATAATGCAGTTATTATCGCTAGAACTGTAATAATTATACTTATTACTTACATTATTAGCAATATAACGTGCATTATTACCCATGTAATGGAGTTATTATCGCTGGAACTGTAATAATTATACTCATTACTTATATTATTATCAATGCAACATGCATTATTACCCATATAATGCAGTTATTATCGACAGAAGTATAATAAATATACTTATTACTTTTATTATTATCAATATAACAGGCACTCTAAGCCATATTTTACTAGTATTATCGCTAGAACTGTAATAATTATACTTATTACTTATATTATCAGCAATATAACGTGCATTATGACCCATATAATGCAGTTATTAAAGCTAGAACTGTAATAATTATACTTATTACTTACATTATTAGCAATATAACATGCATTATTACCCCTATAATGCAGTTATTATCGCTAGAACTGTAATAATTATACTTATTACTTACATTATTAGCAATATAACGTGCATTATTACCCATATAATGCAGTTATTATCGCTAGAACTGTAATAATTATACTTATTACTTATATTATTATCAATATAACATGCATTATTACCCATATTATGCAGTTATTATCGCTAGAACTATAATAAATATACGTATTACTTTTATTATCATCAATATAACATGCATTATTACCCATATTATGCTGTTATTATCGATAGAACTGTAATAATTATACTTATTACTTACATTATTAGCAATATAACGTGCATTATTACCCATATAATGCAGTTATTATCGCTAGAACTGTAATAATTATACTTATTACTTATATTATTATCAATATAACATGCATTATTACCCATATTATGCAGTTATTATCGATAGAACTGTAATAAATATACTTATTACTTTTATTATTATCAATATAACATGCACTATTAGCCATATTTTACTATCATTATAGCTAGAACTATAATGATTATACTTATTACTCCCAATATTATCAATATAACATGCATTATTACCCATATTATGCACTTATTATCGATAGAACTATAATAAATATACTTATTACTTTTATTATTATCAATATAACATGCACTATTAGCCATATTGTTCTATTATTATCGCTAGAACTATAATAATTATACTTATTGCTCCCGATATTATCAATATAACATGCATGATTGCCCATATAATGCAGTTATTATCGCTAGAACTGTAATAATTATACTTATTACTTACATTATTAGCAATATAACGTGCATTATTACCCATGTAATGGAGTTATTATCGCTAGAACTGTAATAATTATACTCATTACTTATATTATTATCAATATAACATGCATTATTACCCATATTATGCAGTTATTATCGCTAGAACTATAATAAGTATACTTACTACTTTTATTATCATCAATATAACATGCATTATTACCCATATTATGCAGTTATTATCGATAGAACTGTAATAATTATACTTATTACTTACATTATTAGCAATATAACGTGCACTATTTACCCATATAATGCAGTTATTATCGCTAGAACTGTAATAATTATACTTATTACTTATATTATCAGCAATATAACGTGCATTTTTATCCATATAATGCAGTTATTAAAGCTAGAACTGTAACAATTATACTTATTACTTATATTACTATCAATATAACATGCATTATTACCCATATTATGCAGTTATTATGGCTAGAACTATAATAAATATACGTATTACTTTTATTATCATCAATATAACATGTACTATTAGCCATATTTTACTATCATTATCGCTAGAACTATAATAATTATACTTATCACTCCCAATATTATCAATATAGCATGCATTATTACCCATATTATGCAGTTATTATCGATAGAACAATAATAAATATACTTATTACTTTTATTATTATCAATATAACATGCACTATTAGCCATATTGTTCTATTATTATCGCTAGAACTATAATAATTATACTTATTGCTCCTGATATTATCAATATAACATGCATGATTGCCCATATAATGCAGTTATTATCGCTAGAACTGTAATAATTATACTTATTACTTATATTATTATCAATATAACATGCATTATTACCCATATTATGCAGTTATTATCGCTAGAACTATAATAAGTATACTTACTACTTTTATTATCATCAATATAACATGCATTATTACCCATATTATGCAGTTATTATCGATAGAACTGTAATAATTATACTTATTACTTATATTATCAGCAATATAACGTGCATTATTACCCATATAATGCAGTTATTAAAGCTAGAACTGTAATAATTATACTTATTACTTATATTATTATCAATATAACATGCATTATTACCCATATTATGCAGTTATTATGGCTAGAGCTATAATAAATATACGTATTACTTTTATTATCATCAATATAACATGCACTATTAGCCATATTTTACTATCATTATCGCTAGAACTATAATAATTATACTTATTACTCCCAATATTATCAATATAACATGCATTATTACCCATATTATGCAGTTATTATCGATAGAACTATAATAAATATACTTATTACTTTTATTATTATCAATATAACATGCACTATTAGCCATATTTTACTATCATTATCGCTAGAACTATAATAATTATACTTATCACTCCCAATATTATCAATATAACATGCATTATTACCCATATTATGCAGTTATTATCGATAGAACAATAATAAATATACTTATTACTTTTATTATTATCAATATAACATGCACTATTAGCCATATTGTTCTATTATTATCGCTAGAACTATAATAATTATACTTATTGCTCCCGATATTATCAATATAACATGCATGATTGCCCATATAATGCAGTTATTATCGCTAGAACTGTAATAATTATACTTATTACTTACATTATTAGCAATATAACGTGCATTATTACCCATGTAATGGAGTTATTATCGCTAGAACTGTAATAATTATACTCATTACTTATATTATTATCAATATAACATGCATTATTACCCATATTATGCAGTTATTAGCGCTAGAACTATAATAAGTATACTTACTACTTTTATTATCATCAATATAACATGCATTATTACCCATATTATGCAGTTATTATCGATAGAACTGTAATAATTATACTTATTACTTACATTATTAGCAATATAACGTGCACTATTTACCCATATAATGCAGTTATTATCGCTAGAACTGTAATAATTATACTTATTACTTATATTATCAGCAATATAACGTGCATTATTACCCATATAATGCAGTTATTAAAGCTAGAACTGTAATAATTATACTTATTACTTATATTATTATCAATATAACATGCATTATTACCCATATTATGCAGTTATTATCGCTAGAACTATAATAAATATACGTATTACTTTTATTATCATCAATATAACATTCATTATTACCCATATTATGCAGTTATTATCGATAGAACTGTAATAAATATACTTATTACTTTTATTATTATCAATATAACATGCACTATTAGCCATATTTTACTATCATTATCGCTAGAACTATAATAATTATACTTATTACACCCAATATTACCAATATAACATGCATTATTACCCATATAATGCAGTTATTATCGCTAGAACTGTAATAATTATACTTATTACTTACATTATTAGCAATATAACGTGCATTATTACCCATATAATGCAGTTATTATCGCTAGAACTGTAATAATTATACTTATTACTTATATTATTCTCAATATAACATGCATTATTACCCATATTATGCAGTTATTATCGCTAGAACTATAATAAGTATACTTACTACTTTTATTATCATCAATATAACATGCATTATTACCCATATTATGCAGTTATTATCGCTAGAACTGTAATAATTATACTTATTACTTATATTATCAGCAATATAACGTGCATTATTACCCATATAATGCAGTTATTAAAGCTAGAACTGTAATAATTATACTTATTACTTATATTATTATCAATATAACATGCATTATTACCCATATTATGCAGTTATTATGGCTAGAACTATAATAAATATACGTATTACTTTTATTATCATCAATATAACATGCACTCTTAGCCATATTTTACTATCATTATCGCTAGAACTATAATAATTATACTTATTACTCCCAATATTATCAATATAACATGCATTATTACCCATATTATGCAGTTATTATCGATAGAACTATAATAAATATACTTCTTACTTTTATTATTATCAATATAACATGCACTATTAGCCATATTTTACTATTATTATCGCTAGAACTATAATAATTATACTTATTACTCCCGATATTATCAATATAACATCCATTATTACCCATATAATGCAGTTATTATTGCTAGAACTATAATAATTATACTTATTACTCCCAATATTATCAATATAACATGCATTATTACCCATATAATGCAGTTATTATCGCTAGAACTGTAATAGTTATACTTATTACTTATATTATTCTCAATATAAAATGCATTATTACCCATATTATGCAGTTATAATCGCTAGAACTATAATAAATATACTTACTACTTTTATTATCATCAATATAACATGCATTATTACCCATATTATGCAGTTATTATCGATAGAGCTATAATAAATATACTTATTACTTTTATTATTATCAATATAACATGCACTAGTAGCCATATTTTACTATTATTATCGCTAGAACTATAATAATTATACTTATTACTCCCGATATTATCAATATAACATGCATTATTACCCATATAATGCAGTTATTATCGCTAGAACTGTAATAATTATACTTATTACTTATATTATCAGCAATATAACGTGCATTATTACCCATAAATTGCAGTTATTATCGCTACAACTGTAATAATTATACTTATTACTTATATTATTATCAATATAACATGCATTATTACCCATATTATGCAGTTATAATCGCTAGAACTATAATAAATATACTTACTACTTTTATTATTATCAATATAACATGCATTATTACCCATATTATGCAGTTATTATCGATAGAACTGTAATAAATATACTTATTACTTTTATTATTATCAATATAACATGCACTATTAGCCATATTTTACTATCATTATCGCTAGAACTATAATAATTATACTTATTACACCCAATATTATCAATATAACATGCATTATTACCCATATAATGCAGTTATTATCGCTAGAACTGTAATAATTATACTTATTACTTACATTATTAGCAATATAACGTGCACTATTTACCCATATAATGCAGTTATTATCGCTAGAACTGTAATAATTATACTTATTACTTATATTATCAGCAATATAACGTTCATTATTACCGATATAATGCAGTTATTATCGATAGAACTATAATAAATATACTTATTACTTTTATTATTATCAATGTAACATGCACTATTAGCCATATTGTACTATGATTATCGCTAGAACTATAATAATTGTACTTATTACTCCCGATATTATCAATATAACATGCATTATTACCCATATAATGGAGTTATTATCGATAGAACTGTAATAAATATACTTATTACTTATATTATTAGCAATATAACGTGCATTATTACCCATATAATGCAGTTATTATCGCAAGAACTATAATAAATATACGTATTACTTTTATTATCATCAATATAACATGCATTATTACCTATATAATGGAGTTATTATCGCTAGAACTATAATAATTATACTTATTACTTATATTATTCTCAATATAACATGCATTATTATCCATATTATGCAGTTATAATCGCTAGAACTATAATAAATATACTTACTACTTTTATTATCATCAATATAACATGCATTATTACCCATATTATGCAGTTGTTATCGCTAGAACTATAACAAATATACGTATTACTTTTATTATCATCAATATAACATGCATTATTACCCATATAATGGAGTTATTATCGATAGAACTGTAATAAATATACTTATTACTTATATTATTAGCAATATAACGTGCATTATTACCCATATAATGCAGTTATTATCGCTAGAACTGTAATAATTATACTTATTACTTACATTATTAGCAATATAACGTGCACTATTTACCCATATAATGCAGTTATTATCGCTAGAACTGTAATAATTATACTTATTACTTATATTATTCTCAATATAAAATGCATTATTACCCATATTATGCAGTTATAATCGCTAGGACTATAATAAATATACTTACTACTTTTATTATCATCAATATAACATGCATTATTACCCATATTATGCAGTTATTATCGATAGAACTGTAATAAATATACTTATTACTTATATTATTAGCAATATAACGTGCATTATTACCCATAACTTGCAGTTATTATCGCTACAACTGTTATAATTATACTTATTACTTATATTATTATCAATATAACATGCATTATTACCCATATTATGCAGTTATAATCGCTAGAACTATAATAAATATACTTACTACTTTTATTATCATCAATATAACATGCATTATTACCCATATTATGCAGTTATTATCGCTAAAACTATAATAAATATACGTATTACTTTTATTATCATCAATATAACATGCATTATTACCCATATTATGCAGTTATTATCGATAGAACTGTAATAAATATACTTATTACTTTTATTATTATCAATATAACATGCACTATTTGCCACATTTTACTATTATTATCGCTAGAACTATAATAATTATACTTATTACTCCCAATATTATCAATATAACATGCATTATTACCCATATTATGCAGTTATTATCGATAGAACTGTAATAAATGTACTTAATACTTTTAATATTATCAATATAACATGCACTATTAGCCATATTTTACTATTATTATCGCTAGAACTATAATAATTATACTTATTACTCCCGATATTATCAATATAACATGCATTATTACCCATATAATGCAGTTATTATCGCTAGAACTGTAATAATTATACTTATTACTTCTATTATCAGCAATATAACGCGCATTATTACCCATATAATGCAGTTCTTATCGCTAGAACTGTAATAATTATACTTATTACTTATATTATTATCAATATAACATGCATTATTACCCATATTATGCAGTTATTATCGATAGAACTATAATAAATATACTTATTACTTTTATTATTATCAATATAACATGCACTATTAGCCATATTGTTCTATTATTATCGCTAGAACTATAATAATTATACTTATTGCTCCCGATATTATCAATATAACATGCATGATTGCCCATATAATGCAGTTACTATCGCTAGAACTGTAATAATTATACCTATTACTTACATTATTAGCAATATAACGTGCATTATTACCCATGTAATGGAGTTATTATCGATAGAACTGTAATAATTATACTTATTACTCACATTATTAGCAATATAACGTGCATTATTACCCATATAATGCAGTTCTTATCGCTAGAACTGTAATAATTATACTTCTTACTTATATTATTAGCAATATAACGTGCATTATTAGCCATATTATGCAGTTATTATCGCTAGAACTGTAATAATTATACTTATTGCTGATATTATTGTCAATATAACATGCATTATTACCCATATAATGGAGTTATTATCGCTAGAACTGTAATAATTATACTTATTACTTATATTATTAGCAATATAACGTGCATTGTTAAGCATATTGTGCAGTTATTATCGCTAGAACTGTAATAATTATACTTATTACTTATATTATTATCAATATAACATGCACTATTACCCATATAATGCAGTTATTATCGACAGAAGTATAATAAATATACTTATTACAATTTTTTTATTATCAATATAACAGGCACTCTTCGCCATATTTCACTAGTATTATCGCTAGAACTGTAATAATTATACTTATTACTCCCGATATTATCAATATAACATCCATTATTACCCATATAATGCAGTTATTATTGCTAGAACTATAATAATTATACTTATTACTCCCAATATTATCAATATAACATGCATTATTACCCATATTATGCAGTTATTATCGATAGAACTATAATAAATATACTTATTACTATTATTATTATCAATATGACATGCACTATTAGCCATATTGTACTATTATTATCGCTAGAACTATAATAATTATACTTATTGCTCCCGATATTATCAATATAACATGCATTATTGCCCATATAATGCAGTTATTATCGCTAGAACTGTAATAATTATACTTATTACTTATATTATTAGCAATATAACATGCATTATTACCCATATTATGCAGTTATTATCGATAGAACTGTAATAAATATACTTATTACTTTTATTATTATCAATATAACATGCACTATTTGCCACATTTTACTATTATTATCGCTAGAACTATAATAATTATACTTATTACTCCCAATATTATCAATATAACATGCATTATTACCCATATTATGCAGTTATTATCGATAGAACTGTAATAAATGTACTTAATACTTTTAATATTATCAATATAACATGCACTATTAGCCATATTTTACTATTATTATCGCTAGAACTATAATAATTATACTTATTACTCCCGATATTATCAATATAACATGCATTATTACCCATATAATGCAGTTATTATCGCTAGAACTGTAATAATTATACTTATTACTTCTATTATCAGCAATATAACGCGCATTATTACCCATATAATGCAGTTCTTATGGCTAGAACTGTAATAATTATACTTATTACTTATATTATTATCAATATAACATGCATTATTACCCATATTATGCAGTTATTATCGATAGAACTATAATAAATATACTTATTACTTTTATTATTATCAATATAACATGCACTATTAGCCATATTGTTCTATTATTATCGCTAGAACTATAATAATTATACTTATTGCTCCCGATATTATCAATATAACATGCATGATTGCCCATATAATGCAGTTACTATCGCTAGAACTGTAATAATTATACCTATTACTTACATTATTAGCAATATAACGTGCATTATTACCCATGTAATGGAGTTATTATCGATAGAACTGTAATAATTATACTTATTACTCACATTATTAGCAATATAACGTGCATTATTACCCATATAATGCAGTTCTTATCGCTAGAACTGTAATAATTATACTTCTTACTTATATTATTAGCAATATAACGTGCATTATTAGCCATATTATGCAGTTATTATCGCTAGAACTGTAATAATTATACTTATTGCTGATATTATTGTCAATATAACATGCATTATTACCCATATAATGGAGTTATTATCGCTAGAACTGTAATAATTATACTTATTACTTATATTATTCTCAATATAAAATGCATTATTACCCATATTATGCAGTTATAATCGCTAGAACTATAATAAATATACTTACTACTTTTATTATCATCAATATAACGTGCATTATTACCCATATTATGCAGTTATTATCGATAGAGCTATAATAAATATACTTATTACTTTTATTATTATCAATATAACATGCACTAGTAGCCATATTTTACTATTATTATCGCTAGAACTATAATAATTATACTTATTACTCCCGATATTATCAATATAACATGCATTATTACCCATATAATGCAGTTATTATCGCTAGAACTGTAATAATTATACTTATTACTTATATTATCAGCAATATAACGTGCATTATTACCCATAAATTGCAGTTATTATCGCTACAACTGTAATAATTATACTTATTACTTATATTATTATCAATATAACATGCATTATTACCCATATTATGCAGTTATAATCGCTAGAACTATAATAAATATACTTACTACTTTTATTATTATCAATATAACATGCATTATTACCCATATTATGCAGTTATTATCGATAGAACTGTAATAAATATACTTATTACTTTTATTATTATCAATATAACATGCACTATTAGCCATATTTTACTATCATTATCGCTAGAACTATAATAATTATACTTATTACACCCAATATTATCAATATAACATGCATTATTACCCATATAATGCAGTTATTATCGCTAGAACTGTAATAATTATACTTATTACTTACATTATTAGCAATATAACGTGCACTATTTACCCATATAATGCAGTTATTATCGCTAGAACTGTAATAATTATACTTATTACTTATATTATCAGCAATATAACGTTCATTATTACCGATATAATGCAGTTATTATCGATAGAACTATAATAAATATACTTATTACTTTTATTATTATCAATGTAACATGCACTATTAGCCATATTGTACTATGATTATCGCTAGAACTATAATAATTGTACTTATTACTCCCGATATTATCAATATAACATGCATTATTACCCATATAATGGAGTTATTATCGATAGAACTGTAATAAATATACTTATTACTTATATTATTAGCAATATAACGTGCATTATTACCCATATAATGCAGTTATTATCGCAAGAACTATAATAAATATACGTATTACTTTTATTATCATCAATATAACATGCATTATTACGTATATAATGGAGTTATTATCGCTAGAACTATAATAATTATACTTATTACTTATATTATTCTCAATATAAAATGCATTATTACCCATATTATGCAGTTATAATCGCTAGGACTATAATAAATATACTTACTACTTTTATTATCATCAATATAACATGCATTATTACCCATATTATGCAGTTATTATCGATAGAACTGTAATAAATATACTTATTACTTATATTATTAGCAATATAACATGCATTATTACCCATATTATGCAGTTATTATCGATAGAACTGTAATAAATATACTTATTACTTATATTATTAGCAATATAACGTGCATTATTACCCATATAATGCAGTTATTATCGCTAGAACTGTAATAATTATACTTATTACTTACATTATTAGCAATATAACGTGCACTATTTACCCATATAATGCAGTTATTATCGCTAGAACTGTAATAATTATACTTATTACTTATATTATTCTCAATATAAAATGCATTATTACCCATATTATGCAGTTATAATCGCTAGGACTATAATAAATATACTTACTACTTTTATTATCATCAATATAACATGCATTATTACCCATATTATGCAGTTATTATCGATAGAACTGTAATAAATATACTTATTACTTATATTATTAGCAATATAACGTGCATTATTACCCATAACTTGCAGTTATTATCGCTACAACTGTTATAATTATACTTATTACTTATATTATTATCAATATAACATGCATTATTACCCATATTATGCAGTTATAATCGCTAGAACTATAATAAATATACTTACTACTTTTATTATCATCAATATAACATGCATTATTACCCATATTATGCAGTTATTATCGCTAAAACTATAATAAATATACGTATTACTTTTATTATCATCAATATAACATGCATTATTACCCATATTATGCAGTTATTATCGATAGAACTGTAATAAATATACTTATTACTTTTATTATTATCAATATAACATGCACTATTTGCCACATTTTACTATTATTATCGCTAGAACTATAATAATTATACTTATTACTCCCAATATTATCAATATAACATGCATTATTACCCATATTATGCAGTTATTATCGATAGAACTGTAATAAATGTACTTAATACTTTTAATATTATCAATATAACATGCACTATTAGCCATATTTTACTATTATTATCGCTAGAACTATAATAATTATACTTATTACTCCCGATATTATCAATATAACATGCATTATTACCCATATAATGCAGTTATTATCGCTAGAACTGTAATAATTATACTTATTACTTCTATTATCAGCAATATAACGCGCATTATTACCCATATAATGCAGTTCTTATCGCTAGAACTGTAATAATTATACTTATTACTTATATTATTATCAATATAACATGCATTATTACCCATATTATGCAGTTATTATCGATAGAACTATAATAAATATACTTATTACTTTTATTATTATCAATATAACATGCACTATTAGCCATATTGTTCTATTATTATCGCTAGAACTATAATAATTATACTTATTGCTCCCGATATTATCAATATAACATGCATGATTGCCCATATAATGCAGTTACTATCGCTAGAACTGTAATAATTATACCTATTACTTACATTATTAGCAATATAACGTGCATTATTACCCATGTAATGGAGTTATTATCGATAGAACTGTAATAATTATACTTATTACTCACATTATTAGCAATATAACGTGCATTATTACCCATATAATGCAGTTCTTATCGCTAGAACTGTAATAATTATACTTCTTACTTATATTATTAGCAATATAACGTGCATTATTAGCCATATTATGCAGTTATTATCGCTAGAACTGTAATAATTATACTTATTGCTGATATTATTGTCAATATAACATGCATTATTACCCATATAATGGAGTTATTATCGCTAGAACTGTAATAATTATACTTATTACTTATATTATTAGCAATATAACGTGCATTGTTAAGCATATTGTGCAGTTATTATCGCTAGAACTGTAATAATTATACTTATTACTTATATTATTATCAATATAACATGCACTATTACCCATATAATGCAGTTATTATCGACAGAAGTATAATAAATATACTTATTACAATTTTTTTATTATCAATATAACAGGCACTCTTCGCCATATTTCACTAGTATTATCGCTAGAACTGTAATAATTATACTTATTACTCCCGATATTATCAATATAACATCCATTATTACCCATATAATGCAGTTATTATTGCTAGAACTATAATAATTATACTTATTACTCCCAATATTATCAATATAACATGCATTATTACCCATATTATGCAGTTATTATCGATAGAACTATAATAAATATACTTATTACTATTATTATTATCAATATGACATGCACTATTAGCCATATTGTACTATTATTATCGCTAGAACTATAATAATTATACTTATTGCTCCCGATATTATCAATATAACATGCATTATTGCCCATATAATGCAGTTATTATCGCTAGAACTGTAATAATTATACTTATTACTTATATTATTAGCAATATAACATGCATTATTACCCATATTATGCAGTTATTATCGATAGAACTGTAATAAATATACTTATTACTTTTATTATTATCAATATAACATGCACTATTTGCCACATTTTACTATTATTATCGCTAGAACTATAATAATTATACTTATTACTCCCAATATTATCAATATAACATGCATTATTACCCATATTATGCAGTTATTATCGATAGAACTGTAATAAATGTACTTAATACTTTTAATATTATCAATATAACATGCACTATTAGCCATATTTTACTATTATTATCGCTAGAACTATAATAATTATACTTATTACTCCCGATATTATCAATATAACATGCATTATTACCCATATAATGCAGTTATTATCGCTAGAACTGTAATAATTATACTTATTACTTCTATTATCAGCAATATAACGCGCATTATTACCCATATAATGCAGTTCTTATGGCTAGAACTGTAATAATTATACTTATTACTTATATTATTATCAATATAACATGCATTATTACCCATATTATGCAGTTATTATCGATAGAACTATAATAAATATACTTATTACTTTTATTATTATCAATATAACATGCACTATTAGCCATATTGTTCTATTATTATCGCTAGAACTATAATAATTATACTTATTGCTCCCGATATTATCAATATAACATGCATGATTGCCCATATAATGCAGTTACTATCGCTAGAACTGTAATAATTATACCTATTACTTACATTATTAGCAATATAACGTGCATTATTACCCATGTAATGGAGTTATTATCGATAGAACTGTAATAATTATACTTATTACTCACATTATTAGCAATATAACGTGCATTATTACCCATATAATGCAGTTCTTATCGCTAGAACTGTAATAATTATACTTCTTACTTATATTATTAGCAATATAACGTGCATTATTAGCCATATTATGCAGTTATTATCGCTAGAACTGTAATAATTATACTTATTGCTGATATTATTGTCAATATAACATGCATTATTACCCATATAATGGAGTTATTATCGCTAGAACTGTAATAATTATACTTATTACTTATATTATTAGCAATATAACGTGCATTGTTAAGCATATTGTGCAGTTATTATCGCTAGAACTGTAATAATTATACTTATTACTTATATTATTATCAATATAACATGCACTATTACCCATATAATGCAGTTATTATCGACAGAAGTATAATAAATATACTTATTACAATTTTTTTATTATCAATATAACAGGCACTCTTCGCCATATTTCACTAGTATTATCGCTAGAACTGTAATAATTATACTTATTACTCCCGATATTATCAATATAACATCCATTATTACCCATATAATGCAGTTATTATTGCTAGAACTATAATAATTATACTTATTACTCCCAATATTATCAATATAACATGCATTATTACCCATATTATGCAGTTATTATCGATAGAACTATAATAAATATACTTATTACTATTATTATTATCAATATGACATGCACTATTAGCCATATTGTACTATTATTATCGCTAGAACTATAATAATTATACTTATTGCTCCCGATATTATCAATATAACATGCATTATTGCCCATATAATGCAGTTATTATCGCTAGAACTGTAATAATTATACTTATTACTTATATTATTAGCAATATAACGTGCATTATTACCCATATTATGCAGTTATTACCGCGAGAACTGTAATAATTATACTTATTACTTATATTATTATCAATATAACATGCATTATTACCCATATAATGGAGTTATTATCGCTAGAACTGTAATAATTACACTTATTACTTATATTATTATCAATATAACATGCATTATTACCCATATTATGCAGTTGTTATCGCTAGAACTATAATAAATATACTTACTACTTTTATTATTATCAATATAACATGCATTATTACCCATATTATGCAGTTATTATCGATAGAACTATAATAAATATACTTATTACTTTTATTATTATCAATATAACATGCACTATTAGCCATATTTTACTATTATTATCGCTAGAACTATAATAATTATACATATTACTCCCGATATTATCAATATAACATGCATTATTACCCATATAATGCAGTTATTATCGCTAGAACTGTAATAATTATACTTATTACTCACATTGTTAGCAATATAACGTGCATTATTACCCATATAATGCAGTTATTATCGCTAGAACTGTAATAATTATACTTATTACTTATACTATTATCAATATAACATGCATTATTACCCACATTTTGCAGTTATTATCGCTAGAACTATAATAAATATACGTATTACTTTTATTATCATCAATATAACGTGCATTATTACCCATATTATGCAGTTATTATCGATAGAACTGTAATAAATATACTTATTACGGTTATTATTATCAATATAACATGCACTACTAGCCATATTTTACTATTATTATCGCTAGAACTATAATAATTATACTTATTACTCCCGATATTATCAATATAACATCCATTATTACCCATATAATGCAGTTATTATTGCTAGAACTATAATAATTATACTTATTACTCCCAATATTATCAATATAACATGCATTATTACCCATATAATGCAGTTATTATCGCTAGAACTGTAATAATTATACTTATTACTTATATTATTCTCAATATAACATGCATTATTACCCATATTATGCAGTTATAATCGCTAGAACTATAATAAATATACTTACTACTTTTATTATCATCAATATAACATGCATTATTACCCATATTATGCAGTTATTATCGATAGAACTATAATAAATATACTTATTACTTTTATTGTTATCAATATAACATGCACTATTAGCCATATTTTACTATTATTATCGCTAGAACTATAATAATTATACTTATTACTCCCGATATTATCAATATAACATGCATTATTACCCATATAATGCAGTTATTATCGCTAGAACTGTAATAATTATACTTATTACTCACATTATTAGCAATATAACGTGCATTATTACCCATATAATGCAGTTATTATCGCTGGAACTGTAATAATAATACTTATTACTTATATTATCAGCAATATAATGTGCATTATTACCCATATAATGCAGTTCTTATCGCTAGAACTGTAATAATTATACTTATTACTTATATTATTAGCAATATAACGTGCATTATTAGCCATATTATGCAGTTATTATCGCTAGAACTGTAATAATTATACTTATTGCTGATATTATTGTCAATATAACATGCATTATTACCCATATAATGGAGTTATTATCGCTAGAACTGTAATAATTATACTTATTACTTATATTATTAGCAATATAACGTGCATTATTACCCATATTATGCAGTTATTATCGATAGAACTATAATAAATATACTTATTACTATTATTATTATCAATATGACATGCACTATTAGCAATATTGTACTATTATTATCGCTAGAACTATAATAATTATACTTATTGCTCCCGATATTATCAATATAACATGCATTATTGCCCATATAATGCAGTTATTATCGCTAGAACTGTAATAATTATACTTATTACTTATATTATTAGCAATATAACGTGCATTATTACCCATATTATGCAGTTATTACCGCGAGAACTGTAATAATTATACTTATTACTTATATTATTATCAATATAACATGCATTATTACCCATATAATGGAGTTATTATCGCTAGAACTGTAATAATTATACTTATTACTTATATTATTATCAATATAACATGCATTATTACCCATATTATGCAGTTGTTATCGCTAGAACTATAATAAATATACTTACTACTTTTATTATTATCAATATAACATGCATTATTACCCATATTATGCAGTTATTATCGATAGAACTATAATAAATATACTTATTACTTTTATTATTATCAATATAACATGCACTATTAGCCATATTTTACTATTATTATCGCTAGAACTATAATAATTATACATATTACTCCCGATATTATCAATATAACATGCATTATTACCCATATAATGCAGTTATTATCGCTAGAACTGTAATAATTATACTTATTACTCACATTGTTAGCAATATAACGTGCATTATTACCCATATAATGCAGATATTATCGCTAGAACTGTAATAATTATACTTATTACTTATACTATTATCAATATAACATGCATTATTACTCACATTTTGCAGTTATTATCGCTAGAACTATAATAAATATACGTATTACTTTTATTATCATCAATATAACGTGCATTATTACCCATATTATGCAGTTATTATCGATAGAACTGTAATAAATATACTTATTACGGTTATTATTATCAATATAACATGCACTATTAGCCATATTTTACTATTATTATCGCTAGAACTATAATAATTATACTTATTACTCCCGATATTATCAATATAACATCCATTATTACCCATATAATGCAGTTATTATTGCTAGAACTATAATAATTATACTTATTACTCCCAATATTATCAATATAACATGCATTATTACCCATATAATGCAGTTATTATCGCTAGAACTGTAATAATTATACTTATTACTTATATTATTCTCAATATAACATGCATTATTACCCATATTATGCAGTTATAATCGCTAGAACTATAATAAATATACTTACTACTTTTATTATCATCAATATAACATGCATTATTACCCATATTATGCAGTTATTATCGATAGAACTATAATAAATATACTTATTACTTTTATTGTTATCAATATAACATGCACTATTAGCCATATTTTACTATTATTATCGCTAGAACTATAATAATTATACTTATTACTCCCGATATTATCAATATAACATGCATTATTACCCATATAATGCAGTTATTATCGCTAGAACTGTAATAATTATACTTATTACTTACATTATTAGCAATATAACGTGCACTATTTACCCATATAATGCAGTTATTATCGCTAGAACTGTAATAATTATACTTATTACTTATATTATCAGCAATATAACGTGCATTATTACCGATATAATGCAGTTATTATCGATAGAACTATAATAAATATACTTATTACTTTTATTATCATCAATATAACATGCATTATTACCCATATTATGCAGTTATTATCGCTAAAACTATAATAAATATACGTATTACTTTTATTATCATCAATATAACATGCATTATTACCCATATTATGCAGTTACTATCGATAGAACTATAATAAATATACTTATTACTTTTATTGTTATCAATATAACATGCACTATTAGCCATATTTTACTATTATTATCGCTAGAACTATAATAATTATACTTATTACTCCCGATATTATCAATATAACATGCATTATTACCCATATAATGCAGTTATTATCGCTAGAACTGTAATAATTATACTTATTACTTATATTATCAGCAATATAACGTGCATTATTACCCATATAATGCAGTTCTTATCGCTAGAACTGTAATAATTATACTTATTACTTATATTATTAGCAATATAACGTGCATTATTAGCCATATTATGCAGTTATTATCGCTAGAACTGTAATAATTATACTTATTGCTGATATTATTGTCAATATAACATGCATTATTACCCATATAATGGAGTTATTATCGCTAGAACTGTAATAATTATACTTATTACTTATATTATTAGCAATATAACGTGCATTATTAAGCATATTGTGCAGTTATTATCGCTAGAACTGTAATAATTATACTTATTACTTATATTATTATCAATATAACATGCACTATTACCCATATAATGCAGTTACTATCGACAGAAGTATAATAAATATACTTATTACTTTTATTATTATCAATATAACAGGCACTCTTCGCCATATTTCACTAGTATTATCGCTAGAACTGTAATAATCATACTTATTACTCCCGATATTATCAATATAACATCCATTATTACCCATATAATGCAGTTATTATTGCTAGAACTATAATAATTATACTTATTACTCCCAATATTATCAATATAACATGCATTATTACCCATATTATGCAGTTATGATCGATAGAACTATAATAAATATACTTATTACTATTATTATTATCAATATGGCATGCACTATTAGCCATATTGTAATATTATTATCGCTAGAACTATAATAATTATACTTATTGCTCCCGATATTATCAATATAACATGCATTATTGCCCATATAATGCAGTTATTATCGCTAGAACTGTAATAATTATACTTATTACTTATATTATTAGCAATATAACGTGCATTATTACCCATATTATGCAGTTATTATCGCGAGAACTGTAATAATTATACTTATTACTTATATTATTATCAATATAACATGCATTATTACCCATATAATGGAGTTATTATCGCTAGAACTGTAATAATTATACTTATTACTTATATTATTATCAATATAACATGCATTATTACCCATATAATGCAGTTATTATCGACAGAAGTATAATAAATATACTTATTACTTTTATTATTATCAATATAACAGGCACTCTAAGCCATATTTTACTAGTATTATCGCTAGAACTGTAATAATTATACTTATTACTTATATTATTCTCAATATAACATGCATTATTGCCCATATTATGCAGTTATAATTGCTAGAACTATAATAAATATACTTACTGCTTTTATTATAATCAATATAACATGCATAATGACCCATATTATGCAGTTATTATCGATAGACCTGTAATAAATATACTCATTGCTTTTATTATTATCAATATAACATGCACTATTAGCCATATTTTACTATTATTATCGCTAGAACTATAATAATTATACTTATTACTCCCAATAGTATCAATATAACATGCATTATTACCCCTATAATGCAGTTATTATCGCTAGAACTGTATTAATTATACTTATTACTTACATTATTAGCAATATAACGTGCATTATTACCCATATAATGCAGTTATTATCGCTAGAACTGTAATAATTATACTTATTACTTATATTATCAGCAATATAACGTGCATTATTACCCATATAATGCAGTTCTTATCGCTGGAACTGTAATAATTATACTTATTACTTATATTATTATCAATATAACATGCATTATTACCCATATTATTTAGTTATTATCGCTAGAACTATAATAAATATACGTATTACTTTTATTATCATCAATATAACATGCATTATTACCCATATTATGCAGTTATTATCGCTAGAACGGTAATAATTATACATATTACTTATATTATTATCAATATAACATGCACTATTACCCATATAATGCAGTTATTATCGACAGAAGTATAATAAATATACTTATTACTTTTATTATTATCAATATGACATGCACTATTAGCCATAGTTTACTATTATTATCGCTAGAACTATAATAATTATACTTATTACTCCCAATAGTATCAATATAACATGCATTATGATCCCTATAATGCAGTTGTTATCGCTAGAACTGTATTAATTATACTTATTACTTACATTATTAGCAATATAACGTGCATAATTACCCATATAACGCAGTTATTATCGCTAGAACTGTAATAATTATACTTATTACTTATATTATCAGCAATATAACGTGCATTATTACCCATATAATGCAGTTCTTATCGCTAGAACTGTAATAATTATACGTATTACTTATATTATTATCAATATAACATGCATTATTACCCATATTATGCAGTTATTATCGCTAGGACTATAATAAATATACGTATTACTTTTATTATCATCTATATAACATGCATTATTACCCATATTATGCAGTTATTATCGATAGAACTGGAATAAATATACTTATTGCTTTTATTATTATCAATATAACATACACTATTAGCCATATTTTACTATTATTATCGCTAGAACTATAATAATTACACTTATTACTCCCGATATTATCAATATCACATGCATTATTACCCATATAATGCAGTTATTATCGCTAGAACTGTAATAATTATACTTATTACTTCTATTATCAGCAATATAACGTGCATTATTACCCATATAATGCAGTTCTTATCGCTAGAACTGTAATAATTATACTTATTACTTATATTATTATCAATATAACATGCATTATTACCCATATTATGCAGTTATTATCGATAGAACTATAATAAATATACTTATTACTTTTATTATTATCAATATAACATGCACTATTAGCCATATTGTTCTATTATTATCGCTAGAACTATAATAATTATACTTATTGCTCCCGATATTATCAATATAACATGCATGATTGCCCATATAATGCAGTTACTATCGCTAGAACTGTAATAATTATACCTATTACTTACATTATTAGCAATATAACGAGCATTATTACCCATGTAATGGAGTTATTATCGCTAGAACTGTAATAATTATACTTATTACTCACATTATTAGCAATATAACGTGCATTATTACCCATATAATGCAGTTATTATCGCTGGAACTGTAATAATTATACTTATTACTTATACTATTATCAATATAACATGCATTATTACTTACATTTTGCAGTTATTATCGCTAGAACTATAATAAATATACGTATTACTTTTATTTTCATCAATATAACGTGCATTATTACCCATATTATGCAGTTATTATCGATAGAACTGTAATAAATATACTTATTACGGTTATTATTATCAATATAACATGCACTATTAGCCATATTGTACTATGATTATCGCTAGAACTATAATAATTATACTTATTACTCCCGATATTATCAATATAACATCCATTATTACCCATATAATGCAGTTATTATTGCTAGAACTATAATAATTATACTTATTACTCCCAATATTATCAATATAACATGCATTATTACCCATATAATGCAGTTCTTATCGCTAGAACTGTAATAATTATACTTATTACTTATATTATTATCAATATAACATGCATTATTACCCATATTATGCAGTTATTATCGTTAGAACTATAATAAATATACTTATTACTTCTATTATCAGCAATATAACGTGCATAATTACCCATATAATGCAGTTCTTATCGCTAGAACTGTAATAATTATACTTATTACTTATATTATTATCCATATAACATGCATTATTACCCATATTATGCAGTTGTTATCGCTAGAACTATAATAAATATACGTATTACTTTTATTATCATCAATATAACATGCATTATTACCCATATAATGGAGTTATTATCGCTAGAACTGTAATAATTATACTTATTACTTATATTATTATCAATATAACATGCATTATTACCCATATTATGCAGTTGTTATCGCTAGAACTATAATAAATATACTTACTACTTTTATTATTATCAATATAACATGCATTATTACCCATATTATGCAGTTATTATCGATAGAACTATAATAAATATACTTATTACTTTTATTATTATCAATATAACATGCACTATTAGCCATATTTTACTATTATTATCGCTAGAACTATAATAATTATACATATTACTCCCGATATTATCAATATAACATGCATTATTACCCATATAATGCAGTTATTATCGCTAGAACTGTAATAATTATACTTATTACTCACATTGTTAGCAATATAACGTGCATTATTACCCAAATAATGCAGTTATTATCGCTAGAACTGTAATAATTATACTTATTACTTATACTATTATCAATATAACATGCATTATTACCCACATTTTGCAGTTATTATCGCTGGAACTATAATAAATATACGTATTACTTTTATTATCATCAATATAACGTGCATTATTACCCATATTATGCAGTTATTATCGATAGAACTGTAATAATTATACTTATTACTTATATTATTAGCAATATAACGTGCATTATTAAGCATATTGTGCAGTTATTATCGCTAGAACAGTAATAATTATACTTATTACTTATATTATTATCAATATAACATGCACTATTACCCATATAATGCAGTTATTATCGACAGAAGTATAATAAATATACTTATTACTTTTATTATTATCAATATAACAGGCACTCTTCGCCATATTTCACTAGTATTATCGCTAGAACTGTAATAATTATACTTATTACTCCCGATATTATCAATATAACATCCATTATTACCCATATAATGCAGTTATTATTGCTAGAACTATAATAATTATACTTATTACTCCCAATTTTATCAATATAACGTGCATTATTACCCATATTATGCAGTTATGATCGATAGAACTATAATAAATATACTTATTACTATTATTATTATCAATATGGCATGCACTATTAGCCATATTGTAATATTATTATCGCTAGAACTATAATAATTATACTTATTGCTCCCGATATTATCAATATAACATGCATTATTGCCCATATAATGCAGTTATTATCGCTAGAACTGTAATAATTATACTTATTACTTATATTATTAGCAATATAACGTGCATTATTACCCATATTATGCAGTTATTATCGCGAGAACTGTAATAATTATACTTATTACTTATATTATTATCAATATAACATGCATTATTACCCATATAATGGAGTTATTATCGCTAGAACTGTAATAATTATACTTATTACTTATATTATTATCAATATAACATGCATTATTACCCATATAATGCAGTTATTATCGACAGAAGTATAATAAATATACTTATTACTTTTATTATTATCAATATAACAGGCACTCTAAGCCATATTTTACTAGTATTATCGCTAGAACTGTAATAATTATACTTATTACTTATATTATCAGCAATATAACGTGCATTATTACCCATATAATGGAGCTATTATCGCTAGAACTGTAATAATTATACTTATTACTTATATTATTCTCAATATAACATGCATTATTACCCATATTATGCAGTTATAATTGCTAGAACTATAATAAATATACTTACTGCTTTTATTATAATCAATATAACATGCATTATGACCCATATTATGCAGTTATTATCGATAGACCTGTAATAAATATACTCATTGCTTTTATTATTATCAATATAACATGCACTATTAGCCATATTTTACTATTATTATCGCTAGAACTATAATAATTATACTTATTACTCCCAATAGTATCAATATAACATGCATTATTACCCCTATAATGCAGTTATTATCGCTAGAACTGTAATAATTATACTTATTACTTATATTATTATCAATATAACATGCATTATTACCCATATTATTTAGTTATTATCGCTAGAACTATAATAAATATACGTATTACTTTTATTATCATCAATATAACATGCATTATTACCCATATTATGCAGTTATTATCGCTAGAACGGTAATAATTATACTTATTACTTATATTATTATCAATATAACATGCACTATTACCCATATAATGCAGTTATTATCGACAGAAGTATAATAAATATACTTATTACTTTTATTATTATCAATATGACATGCACTATTAGCCATAGTTTACTATTATTATCGCTAGAACTATAATAATTATACTTATTACTCCCAATAGTATCAATATAACATGCATTATGATCCCTATAATGCAGTTGTTATCGCTAGAACTGTATTAATTATACTTATTACTTACATTATTAGCAATATAACGTGCATAATTACCCATATAACGCAGTTATAATCGCTAGAACTGTAATAATTATACTTATTACTTATATTATCAGCAATATAACGTGCATTATTACCCATATAATGCAGTTCGTATCGCTAGAACTGTAATAATTATACTTATTACTTATATTATTATCAATATAACATGCATTATTACCCATATTATGCAGTTATTATCGCTAGGACTATAATAAATATACGTATTACTTTTATTATCATCTATATAACATGCATTATTACCCATATTATGCAGTTATTATCGATAGAACTGGAATAAATATACTTATTGCTTTTATTATTATCAATATAACATACACTATTAGCCATATTTTACTATTATTATCGCTAGAACTATAATAATTATACTTATTACTCCCGATATTATCAATATAACGTGCATTATTACCCATATAATGCAGTTATTATAGCTAGAACTGTAATAATTATACTTATGACTTATATTATTATCAATATAACATGCATTATTACCCATATTATGCAGTTATTATCGATAGAACTATAATAAATATACTTAGTACTTTTATTATTATCAATATAACATGCACTATTAGGCATATTTTACTATTATTATCGCTAGAACTATAATAATTATACTTATTACTCCCAATATTATCAATATAACATGCATTATTACCCATATAATGCAGTTATTATCGCTAGAACTGTAATAAATATACGTATTACTTTTATTATCATCCATATAACATGCATTATTACCCATATTATGCAGTTATTATCGATAGACCTGTAATAAATATACTTATTGCTTTTATTATTATCAATATAACATGCATTATTACCCATATTATTTAGTTATTATCGCTAGAACTATAATAAATATACGTATTACTTTTATTATCATCAATATAACATGCATTATTACCCATATAATGGAGTTATTATCGCTAGAACTGTAATAATTATACTTATTACTAATATTATTAGCAATATAGCGTGCATTGTTAAGCATATTATGCAGTTATTATCGCTAGAACGGTAATAATTATACTTATTACTTATATTATTATCAATATAACATGCACTATTACCCATATAATGCAGTTATTATCGACAGAAGTATAATAAATATACTTATTACTTTTATTATTATCAATATGACATGCACTATTAGCCATAGTTTACTATTATTATCGCTAGAACTATAATAATTATACTTATTACTCCCAATAGTATCAATATAACATGCATTATTATCCCTATAATGCAGTTGTTATCGCTAGAACTGTATTAATTATACTTATTACTTACATTATTAGCAATATAACGTGCATAATTACCCATATAACGCAGTTATTATCGCTAGAACTGTAATAATTATACTTATTACTTATATTATCAGCAATATAACGTGCATTATTACCCATATAATGCAGTTCTTATCGCTAGAACTGTAATAATTATACTTATTACTTATATTATTATCAATATAACATGCATTATTACCCATATTATGCAGTTATTATCGCTAGAACTATAATAAATATACGTATTACTTTTATTATCATCAATATAACATGCATTATTACCCATATTATGCAGTTATTATCGATAGAACTGGAATAAATATACTTATTGCTTTTATTATTATCAATATAACATACACTATTAGCCATATTTTACTATTATTATCGCTAGAACTATAATAATTATACTTATTACTCCCGATATTATCAATATAACGTGCATTATTACCCATATAATTCAGTTATTATCGCTAGAACTGTAATAATTATACTTATTACTTATATTATTATCAATATAACAGGCACTCTAAGCCATATTTTACTAGTATTATCGCTAGAACTGTAATAATTATACTTATTACTTATAATATCAGCAATATAACGTGCATTATTACCCATATAATGCAGTTATTATCGCTAGAACTGTAATAATTATACTTATTACTTATATTATTAGCAATATAACGTGCATTATTACCCATATAATGCAATTATTATCGCTAGAACTGTAATAATTATACTTATTACTAATATTATTATCAATATAACATGCATTATTACCCATATTATGCAGTTATTATCGCTAGAACTATAATAAATATACGTATTACTTTTATTATCATCAATATAACATGCATTATTACCCATATTATGCAGTTATTATCGATAGAACTGTAATAAATATACTTATTGCTTTTATTATTATCAATATAGCATGCACTATTAGCCATATTTTACTATTATTATCGCTAGAACTATAATAATTATACTTATTACTCCCAATATTAACAACATAACATGCATTATTACCCCTACAATGCAGTTATTATCGGTAGAACTGTAATATTTATACTTATTACTTATATTGTTATCAATATAACATGCATTATTACGCATATTATGCAGTTATTATCGCTAGAACTATAATAAATATACGTATTACTTTTATTATCATCAATATAACATGCATTATTTCCCATATTATGCAGTTATTATCGATAGAACTGTAATAAATATACTTATTGCTTTTATTATTATCAATATAGCATGCACTATTAGCCATATTTTACTATTATTATCGCTAGAACTATAATAATTATACTTATTACTCCCAATATTATCAATATAACATGCATTATTACCCCTATAATGCAGTTATTATCGCTAGAACTGTAATAATTATACTTATTACTTATATTATTATCAATATAACATGCATTATTACGCATATTATGCAGTTATAATCGCCAGAACTATAATAAATATACTTAGTACTTTTATTATCATCAATATAACATGCATTATTACCCATATAATGCAGTTATTATCGCTGGAACTGTAATAATTATACTTATTAGTTATATCATTAGCAATATAACGTGCATTATTACCCATATTATGCAGTTATTATCGCTAGAACTGTAATAATTATACTTATCACTTATATTATTATCAATATAACATGCATTATTACCCATATTATGCAGTTATTATCGCTAGAACTATAATAAATATACGTATTACTTTTATTATCATCAATATAACATGCATTATTTCCCATATTATGCAGTTATTATCGATAGAACTGTAATAAATATACTTATTACTTTTATTATTATCAATATAACATGCACTAATAGCCATATTTTACTATTATTATCGCTAGAACTATCATAATTATACTTATTACTCCCAATATTATCAATATAACATGCATTATTACCCCTATAGTGCAGTTATTATCGCTAGAACTGTAATAATTGTACTTATTACTTACATTATTAGCAATATAACGTGCATTATTACCCATATAATGCAGTTATTATCGCTAGGACTGTAATAATTATACTTATTGCTTATATTATTATCAATATAACATGCATTATTACCCATATTATGCAGTTATTATCGCTAGAACTATAATAAGTATACTTATTACTTTTATTATTATCAATATAACATGCACTATTAGCCATATTTTACTATTATTATCGCTAGAACTATCATAATTATACTTATTACTCCCAATATTATCAATATAACATGCATTATTACCCCTATAATGCAGTTATTATCGCTAGAACTGTAATAATTATACTTATTACTTATATTATTATCAATATAACATGCATTATTACCCATATTATGCAGTTATTATCGCTAGAACTATAATAAACATACGTATTACTTTTATTATCATCAATATAAAATGCATTATTACCCATATTATGCAGTTATTATCGATAGAACTGTAATAAATATACTTATTGCTTTTATTATTATCAATATAACATGCACTATTAGCCATATTTTACTATTATTATCGCTAGAACTATAATAATTATACTTATTACTCCCGATATTATCAATATAACGTGCATTATTACCCATATAATTCAGTTATTATCGCTAGAACTGTAATAATTATACTTATTACTTATATTATTATCAATATAACATGCATTATTACCCATATTATGCAGTTATTATCGCTAGAACTATAATAAATATACGTATTACTTTTATTATCATCAATATAACATGCATTATTACCCATATTATGCAGTTATTATCGATAGAACTGGAATAAATATACTTATTGCTTATATTATTATCAATATGACATACACTATTAGCCATATTTTACTATTATTATCGCTAGAACTATAATAATTATACTTATTACTCCCAATATTATCAATATAACATGCATTATTACCCCTATAATGCAGTTACTATCGCTAGAACTGTAATAATTATACTTATTACTTATATTATTATCAATATAACATGCATTATTACCCATATTATGCAGTTATTATCGCTAGAACTATAATAAGTATACTTATTACTTTTATTATTATCAATATAACATGCACTATTAGCCATATTTTACTATTATTATCGCTAGAACTATCATAATTATACTTATTACTCCCAATATTATCAATATAACATGCATTATTACCCCTATAATGCAGTTATTATCGCTAGAACTGTAATAATTATACTTATTACTTATATTATTATCAATATAACATGCATTATTACCCATATTATGCAGTTATTATCGCTAGAACTATAATAAACATACGTATTACTTTTATTATCATCAATATAAAATGCATTATTACCCATATTATGCAGTTATTATCGATAGAACTGTAATAAATATACTTATTGCCTTTATTATTATCAATATAACATGCACTATTAGCCATATTTTACTATTATTATCGCTAGAACTATAATAATTATACTTATTACTCCCGATATTATCAATATAACGTGCATTGTTACCCATATAATTCAGTTATTATCGCTAGAACTGTAATAATTATACTTATTACTTATATTATTATCAATATAACATGCATTATTACCCATATTATGCAGTTATTATCGCTAGAACTATAATAAATATACGTATTACTTTTATTATCATCAATATAACATGCATTATTACCCATATTATGCAGTTATTATCGATAGAACTGGAATAAATATACTTATTGCTTTTATTATTATCAATATGACATACACTATTAGCCATATTTTACTATTATTATCGCTAGAACTATAATAATTATACTTATTACTCCCAATATTATCAATATAACATGCATTATTACCCCTATAATGCAGTTATTATCGCTAGAACTGTAATAATTATACTTATTACTTATATTATTATCAATATAACATGCATTATTACCCATATTATGCAGTTATAATCGCTAGAACTAAAATAAATATACTTACTGCTTTTATTATAATCAATATAACATGCATTATTACCCATATAATGCAGTTATTATCGACAGAAGTATAATAAATATACTTCTTACTTTTATTATTATCAATATAACAGGCACTCTAAGCCATATTTTACTAGTATTATCGCTAGAACTGTAATAATTATACTTATTACTAATATTATTAGCAATATAGCGTGCATTGTTAAGCATATTATGCAGTTATTATCGCTAGAACTGTAATAATTATACTTATTACTTATATTATTATCAATATAACATGCACTATTACCCATATAATGCAGTTATTATCGACAGAAGTATAATAAATATACTTATTACTTTTATTATTATCAATATAACAGTCACTCTTAGCCATATTTTACTAGTATTATCGTTAGAACTGTAATAATTATACTTATTCCTCCCGATATTATCAATATAACATCCATTATTACCCATATAATGCAGTTATTATCGCTGGAACTGTAATAATTATACTTATTACTTATATTATTCTCAATATAACATGCATTATTACCCATATTATGCAGTTATAATCGCTAGAACTATAATAAATATACTTACTGCTCTTATTATAATCAATATAACATGCATTATTACCCATATTATGCAGTTATTATCGACAGAAGTATAATAAATATACTTATTACTTTTATTATTATCAATCTAACAGGCACTCTTAGCCATATTTTACAGGTATTATCGCTAGAACTGTAATAATTATACTTATTACTCCCGATATTATCAATACAACATCCATTATTACCAATATAATGCAGTTATTATCGCTAGAACTATAATAATTATACTTATTACTCCCAATATTATCAATATAACATGCATTATTACCCATATAATGCAGTTATTATCGCTAGAACTGTAATAATTGTACTTATTACTTATATGATTCTCAATATAACATGCATTATTACCCATATTATGCAGTTATAATCGCTAGAACTATAATAAATATACATAGTACTTGTTTTATGATCAATATAACATGCATTATTACCCACATTATGCAGTTATTATCGATAGAACTATAATAAATATACTTATTACTTTTATTATTATCAATATAACATGCACTATTAGCCATATTTTACTATTATTATCGCTAGAACTATAATAATTATACTTATTACTCCCGATATTATCAATATAACATGCATTATTACCCATATAATGCAGTTCTTATCGCGAGAACTGTAATAATTATACTTATGACTTATATTATTATCAATATAACATGCATTATTACCCATATTATGCAGTTATTATCGATAGAACTATAATAAATATACTTAGTACTTTTATTATTATCAATATAACATGCACTGTTAGCCATATTTTACTATTATTATCGCTAGAACTAAAACAATTATACTTATTACTCCCAATATTATCAATATAACATGCATTATTGCCCATATAATGCAGTTATTATGGCTAGAACTGTAATAAATATACGTATTACTTTTATTATCATCAATATAACATGCATTATTACGCATATTATGCAGTTATTATCGATAGACCTGTAATAAATATACTTATTGCTTTTATTATTATCAATATAACATGCACTATTAGCCATATGTTACTATTATTATCGCTAGAACTAAAACAATTATACTTATTACTCCCAATATTATCAATATAACATGCATTATTGCCCATATAATGCAGTTATTATGGCTAGAACTGTAATAAATATACGTATTACTTTTATTATCATCAATATAACATGCATTATTACGCATATTATGCAGTTATTATCGATAGACCTGTAATAAATATACTTATTGCTTTTATTATTATCAATATAACATGCACTATTAGCCATATGTTACTATTATTATCGCTAGAACTATAATAATTATACTTATTACTCCCGATATTATCAATATAACATGCATTATTACCCATATAATGCAGTTATTATCGCTAGAACTGTAATAATTATACTTATTACTCCCAATATTATCAATATAACATGCGTTATTACCCATATAATGCAGTTATTATGGTTAGAACTGTAATAATTATACTTATTACTTATATTGTTAGCAATATAACGTGCATTATTACCCATATTATGCAGTTATTATCGATAGAACTATAATAAATATACTTATTACTTTTATTATTATCAATATAACATGCACTATTAGCAATATTTTACTATTATTATCGCTAGAACTAAAACAGTAATACTTATTACTCCCAATATTATCAATATAACATGCGTTATTACCCATATAATGCAGTTATTATGGCTAGAACTGTAATAATTATACTTATTACTTATATTGTTAGCAATATAACGTGCATTATTACCCATATTATGCAGTTATTATCGATAGAACTATAATAAATATACTTATTACTTATATTATCAGCAATATAACGTGCATTATTACCCATATAATGCAGTTATTATCGCTAGAACTGTCATAATTATACTTATAACTTATATTGTTATCAATATAACATGCATTATTACCCATATTATGCAGTTATAATCGCTAGAACTATAATAAATATACTTACTACTTTTATTATTATCAATATAACATGCACTGTTAGCCATATTTTACTATTATTATCGCTAGAACTATAATAATTATACTTATTACTCCCGATATTATCAATATAACATGCATTATTACCCATATAATGCAGTTATTATCGCTAGAACTGTAATAATTATACTTATTACTTACATTATTAGCAATATAACGTGCATTATTACCCATATAATGGAGTTATTATAGCTAGAACTGTAATAATTATACTTATTACTTATATTATTCTCAATAAAACATGCATTATTACCCATATTATGCAGTTATAATCGCTAGAACTATAATAAATATACTTACTACTTTTATTATCATCAATATAACATGCATTATTACCCATATTATGCAGTTATTATCGCTAGAACTGTAATAATTATATTTATTACTTACATTATTAGCAATATAACGTGCATTATTACCCATATAATGGAGTTATTATCGCTAGAACTGTAATAATTATACTTATTACTTATATTATTCTCAATATAACATGCATTATTACCCATGTTATGCAGTTATAACCGCTAGAACTATAATAAATATACTTATTACTTTTATTATCATCAATATAACATGCATTATTACCCATATTATGCAGTTATTATCGATAGAACTATAATAAATATACTTATTACTTTTATTATTATCAATATAACATGCACTATTAGCCATATTTTACTATTATTATCGCTAGAACTAAAACAATTATACTTATTACTCCCAATATTATCAATATAACATGCGTTATTACCCATATAATGCAGTTATTATGGTTAGAACTGTAATAATTATACTTATTACTTATATTGTTAGCAATATAACGTGCATTATTACCCATATTATGCAGTTATTATCGATAGAACTATAATAAATATACTTATTACTTTTATTATTATCAATATAACATGCACTATTAGCAATATTTTACTATTATTATCGCTAGAACTAAAACAGTAATACTTATTACTCCCAATATTATCAATATAACATGCGTTATTACCCATATAATGCAGTTATTATGGCTAGAACTGTAATAATTATACTTATTACTTATATTGTTAGCAATATAACGTGCATTATTACCCATATTATGCAGTTATTATCGATAGAACTATAATAAATATACTTATTACTTATATTATCAGCAATATAACGTGCATTATTACCCATATAATGCAGTTATTATCGCTAGAACTGTCATAATTATACTTATAACTTATATTGTTATCAATATAACATGCATTATTACCCATATTATGCAGTTATAATCGCTAGAACTATAATAAATATACTTACTACTTTTATTATCATCAATATAACATGCATTATTACCCATATTATGCAGTTATTATCGATAGAACTATAATAAATATACTTATTACTTTTATTATTATCAATATAACATGCACTATTAGCCATATTTTACTATTATTATCGCTAGAACTAAAACAATTATACTTATTACTCCCAATATTATCAATATAACATGCGTTATTACCCATATAATGCAGTTATTATGGCTAGAACTGTAATAATTACACTTATTACTTATATTGTTAGCAATATAACGTGCATTATTACCCATATTATGCAGTTATTATCGATAGAACTATAATAAATATACTTATTACTTTTATTATTATCAATATAACATGCACTATTAGCAATATTTTACTATTATTATCGCTAGAACTAAAACAGTAATACTTATTACTCCCAATATTATCAATATAACATGCGTTATTACCCATATAATGCAGTTATTATCGCTAGAACTGTAATAATTATACTTACTACTTTTATTATCATCAATATAACATGCATTATTACCCATATTATGCAGTTATTATCGCTAGAACTGTAATAATTATACTTATTACTTATATTATTATCAATATAACATGCATTATTACCCATATTATGCAGTTATTATCGCTAGAACTATAATAAATATACGTATTACTTTTATTATCATCAATATAACATGCATTATTACCCATATTATGCAGTTATTATCGCTAGAACTGTAATAAATATACGTATTACTTTTATTATCATCCATATAACATGCATTATTACCCATATTATGCAGTTATTATCGATAGACCTGTAATAAATATACTTATTGCTTTTATTATTATCAATATAGCATGCACTATTAGCCATATTTTACTATTATTATCGCTAGAACTATAATAATTATACTTCTTACTCCCAATATTAACAATATAACATGCATTATTACCCATATAATGCAGTTATTATCGGTAGAACTGTAATAATTATACTTATTACTTATATTGTTATCAATATAACATGCATTATTACGCATATTATGCAGTTATTATCGCTAGAACTATAATAAATATACGTATTACTTTTATTATCATCAATATAACATGCATTATTTCCCATATTATGCAGTTATTATCGATAGAACTGTAATAAATATACTTATTGCTTTTATTATTATCAATATAGCATGCACTATTAGCCATATTTTACTATTATTATCGCTAGAACTATAATAATTATACTTATTACTCCCAATATTATCAATATAACATGCATTATTACCCCTATAATGCAGTTATTATCGCTAGAACTGTAATAATTATACTTATTACTTATATTATTATCAATATAACATGCATTATTACGCATATTATGCAGTTATAATCGCCAGAACTATAATAAATATACTTAGTACTTTTATTATCATCAATATAACATGCATTATTACCCATATAATGCAGTTATTATCGCTGGAACTGTAATAATTATACTTACTACTTTTATTATCATCAATATAACATGCATTATTACCCATATTATGCAGTTATTATCGATAGAACTATAATAAATATACTTATTACTTTTATTATTATCAATATAACGTGCACTGTTAGCCATATTTTACTATTATTATCGCTAGAACTAAAACAATTATACTTATTGCTCCCAATATAATCAATATAACATGCGTTATTACCCATATAATGCAGTTATTATCGCTAGAACTGTAATAATTATACTTATTACTTATATTATCAGCAATATAACGTGCATTATTACCCATATAATGCAGTTCTTATCGCGAGAACTGTAATAATTATACTTATGACTTATATTATCATCAATATAACATGCATTATTACCCATATTATGCAGTTATTATCGATAGAACTATAATAAATATACTTAGTACTTTTATTATTATCAATATAACATGCACTATTAGGTATATTTTACTATTATTATCGCTAGAACTATATTAATTATACTTATTACTCCCAATATTATCAATATAACATGCATTATTACCCATATAATGCAGTTATTATCGCTAGAACTGTAATAAATATACGTATTACTTTTATTATCATCCATATAACATGCATTATTACCCATATAATGCAGTTATTATGGCTAGAACTGTAATAAATATACGTATTACTTTTATTATCATCAATATAACATGCATTATTACCCATATTATGCAGTTATTATCGATAGACCTGTAATAAATATACTTATTGCTTTTATTATTATCAATATAACATGCACTATTAGCCATATTTTACTATTATTATCGCTAGAACTATAATAATTATACTTATTACTCCCGATATTATCAATATAACATGCATTATTACCCATATAATGCAGTTATTATCGCTAGAACTGTAATAATTATACTTATTACTTACATTATTAGCAATATAACGTGCATTATTACCCATATAATGGAGTTATTATAGCTAGAACTGTAATAATTATACTTATTACTTATATTATTCTCAATATAACATGCATTATTACCCATATTATGCAGTTATAATCGCTAGAACTATAATAAATATACTTACTACTTTTATTATCATCAATATAACATGCATTATTACCCATATTATGCAGTTATTATCGCTAGAACTGTAATAATTATACTTATTACTTACATTATTAGCAATATAACGTGCATTATTACCCATATAATGGAGTTATTATCGCTAGAACTGTAATAATTATACTTATTACTTATATTATTCTCAATATAACATGCATTATTACCCATATTATGCAGTTATAATCGCTAGAACTATAATAAATATACTTACTACTTTTATTATCATCAATATAACATGCATTATTACCCATATTATGCAGTTATTATCGATAGAACTATAATAAATATACTTATTACTTTTATTATTATCAATATAACATGCACTATTAGCCATATTTTACTATTATTATCGCTAGAACTAAAACAATTATACTTATTACTCCCAATATTATCAATATAACATGCGTTATTACCCATATAATGCAGTTATTATGGCTAGAACTGTAATAATTATACTTATTACTTATATTGTTAGCAATATAACGTGCATTATTACCCATATTATGCAGTTATTATCGATAGAACTATAATAAATATACTTATTACTTATATCATCAGCAATGTAACGTGCATTATTACCCATATAATGCAGTTATTATCGCTAGAACTGTCATAATTATACTTATAACTTATATTGTTATCAATATAACATGCATTATTACCCATATTATGCAGTTATAATCGCTAGAACTATAATAAATATACTTACTACTTTTATTATCATCAATATAACATGCATTATTACCCATATTATGCAGTTATTATCGATAGAACTATAATAAATATACTTATTACTTTTATTATTATCAATATAACATGCACTATTAGCAATATTTTACTATTATTATCGCTAGAACTAAAACAGTAATACTTATTACTCCCAATATTATCAATATAACATGCGTTATTACCCATATAATGCAGTTATTATCGCTAGAACTGTAATAATTATACTTATTACTTATATGATCAGCAATATAACGTGCATTATTACCCATATAATGCAGTTATTATCGCTAGAACTGTAATAATTATACTTATTACTTATATTATCAGCAATATAACGTGCATTATTACCCATATAATGCAGTTATTATCGCTAGAACTGTCATAATTATACTTATTACTTATATTGTTATCAATATAACATGCATTATTACCCATATTATGCAGTTATAATCGCTAGAACTATAATAAATATACTTATTACTCCCAATATTATCAATATAACATGCATTATTACCCATATAATGCAGTTATTATCGCTAGAACTGTAATAAATATACGTATTACTTTTATTATCATCAATATAACATGCATTATTACCCATATTATACAGTTATTATCGATAGACCTGTAATAAATATACTTATTGCTTTTATTATTATCAATATAACATGCACTATTAGCCATATTTTACTATTATTATCGCTAGAACTATAATAATTATACTTATTACTCCCGATATTATCAATATAACATGCATTATTACCCATATAATGCAGCTATTATCGCTAGAACTGTAATAATTATACTTATTACTTACATTATTAGCAATATAACGTGCATTATTACCCATATAATGGAGTTATTATAGCTAGAACTGTAATAATTATACTTATTACTTATATTATTCTCAATATAACATGCATTATTACCCATATTATGCAGTTATAATCGCTAGAACTATAATAAATATACTTACTACTTTTATTATCATCAATATAACATGCATTATTACCCATATTATGCAGTTATTATCGATAGAACTGTAATAAATATACTTATTGCTTTTATTATTATCAATATAACATGCATTATTACCCATATAATGCAGTTATTATCGCTAGAACTGTAATAATTATACTTATTAGTTATATCATTAGCAATATAACGTGCATTATTACCCATATTATGCAGTTATTATCGCTAGAACTATAATAAATATACGTATTACTTTTATTATCATCAATATAACATGCATTATTTCCCATATTATGCAGTTATTATCGATAGAACTGTAATAAATATACTTATTACTTTTATTATTATCAATATAACATGCACTAATAGCCATATTTTACTATTATTATCGCTAGAACTATCATAATTATACTTATTACTCCCAATATTATCAATATAACATGCATTATTACCCCTATAGTGCAGTTATTATCGCTAGAACTGTAATAATTGTACTTATTACTTACATTATTAGCAATATAACGTGCATTATTACCCATATAATGCAGTTATTATCGCTAGGACTGTAATTATTATACTTATTGCTTATATTATTATCAATATAACATGCATTATTACCCATATTATGCAGTTATTATCGCTAGAACTATAATATGTATACTTATTACTTTTATTATTATCAATATAACATGAACTATTAGCCATATTTTACTATTATTATCGCTAGAACTATCATAATTATACTTATTACTCCCAATATTATCAATATAACATGCATTATTACCCCTATAATGCAGTTATTATCGCTAGAACTGTAATAATTATACTTATTACTTATATTATTATCAATATAACATGCATTATTACCCATATTATGCAGTTATTATCGCTAGAACTATAATAAACATACGTATTACTTTTATTATCATCAATATAACATGCATTATTACCCATATTATGCAGTTATTATCGATAGAACTGTAATAAATATACTTATTGCTTTTATTATTATCAATATAACATGCACTATTAGCCATATTTTACTATTATTATCGCTAGAACTATAATAATTATACTTATTACTCCCAATATTAACAATATAACATGCATTATTACCCCTACAATGCAGTTATTATCGGTAGAACTGTAATAATTATACTTATTACTTATATTGTTATCAATATAACATGCATTATTACGCATATTATGCAGTTATTATCGCTAGAACTATAATAAATATACGTATTACTTTTATTATCATCAATATAACATGCATTATTTCCCATATTATGCAGTTATTATCGATAGAACTGTAATAAATATACTTATTGCTTTTATTATTATCAATATAGCATGCACTATTAGCCATATTTTACTATTATTATCGCTAGAACTATAATAATTATACTTATTACTCCCAATATTATCAATATAACATGCGTTATTACCCCTATAATGCAGTTATTATCGCTAGAACTGTAATAATTATACTTATTACTTATATTATTATCAATATAACATGCATTATTACGCATATTATGCAGTTATAATCGCCAGAACTATAATAAATATACTTAGTACTTTTATTATCATCAATATAACATGCATTATTACCCATATAATGCAGTTATTATCGCTGGAACTGTAATAATTATACCTATTAGTTATATCATTAGCAGTATAACGTGCATTATTACCCATATTATGCTGTTATTATCGCTAGAACTGTAATAATTATACTTATTACTTATATTATTATCAATATAACATGCATTATTACCCATATTATGCAGTTATTATCGCTAGAACTATAATAAATATACGTATTACTTTTATTATCATCAATATAACATGCATTATTTCCCATATTATGCAGTTATTATCGATAGAACTGTAATAAATATACTTATTACTTTTATTATTATCAATATAGCATGCACTAATAGCCATATTTTACTATTATTATCGCTAGAACTATCATAATTATACTTATTACTCCCAATATCATCAAAATAACATGCATTATTACCCCTATAGAGCTGTTATTATCGCTAGAACTGTAATAATTGTACTTATTACTTACATTATTAGCAATATAACGTGCATTATTACCCATATAATGCAGTTATTATCGCTAGGACTGTAATAATTATACTTATTGCTTATATTATTATCAATAAAACATGCATTATTACCCATATTATGCAGTTATTATCGCTAGAACTATAATAAGTATACTTATTACTTTTATTATTATCAATATAACATGCACTATTAGCCATATTTTACTATTATTATCGCTAGAACTATCATAATTATACTTATTACTCCCGATATTATCAATATAACATGCATTATTACCCCTATAATGCAGTTATTATCGCTAGAACTGTAATAATTATACTTATTACTTATATTATTATCAATATAACATGCATTATTACCCATATTATGCAGTTATTATCGCTAGAACTATAATAAACATACGTATTACTTTTATTATCATCAATATAAAATGCATTATTACCCATATTATGCAGTTATTATCGATAGAACTATAATAAATATACTTATTACTTTTATTATTATCAATATAACATGCACTATTAGCAATATTTTACTATTATTATCGCTAGAACTAAAACAGTAATACTTATTACTCCCAATATTATCAATATAACATGCGTTATTACCCATATAATGCAGTTATTATGGCTAGAACTGTAATAATTATACTTATTACTTATATTGTTAGCAATATAACGTGCATTATTACCCATATTATGCAGTTATTATCGATAGAACTATAATAAATATACTTATTACTTATATTATCAGCAATATAACGTGCATTATTACCCATATAATGCAGTTATTATCGCTAGAACTGTCATAATTATACTTATAACTTATATTGTTATCAATATAACATGCATTATTACCCATATTATGCAGTTATAATCGCTAGAACTATAATAAATATACTTACTACTTTTATTATTATCAATATAACATGCACTATTAGCCATATGTTACTATTATTATCGCTAGAACTATAATAATTATACTTATTACTCCCGATATTATCAATATAACATGCATTATTACCCATATAATGCAGTTATTATCGCTAGAACTGTAATAATTATACTTATTACTTACATTATTAGCAATATAACGTGCATTATTACCCATATAATGGAGTTATTATAGCTAGAACTGTAATAATTATACTTATTACTTATATTATTCTCAATATAACATGCATTATTACCCATATTATGCAGTTATAATCGCTAGAACTATAATAAATATACTTACTACTTTTATTATCATCAATATAACATGCATTATTACCCATATTATGCAGTTATTATCGCTAGAACTGTAATAATTATACTTATTACTTACATTATTAGCAATATAACGTGCATTATTACCCATATAATGGAGTTATTATCGCTAGAACTGTAATAATTATACTTATTACTTATATTATTCTCAATATAACATGCATTATTACCCATGTTATGCAGTTATAACCGCTAGAACTATAATAAATATACTTATTACTTTTATTATCATCAATATAACATGCATTATTACCCATATTATGCAGTTATTATCGATAGAACTATAATAAATATACTTATTACTTTTATTATTATCAATATAACATGCACTATTAGCCATATTTTACTATTATTATCGCTAGAACTAAAACAATTATACTTATTACTCCCAATATTATCAATATAACATGCGTTGTTACCCATATAATGCAGTTATTATGGTTAGAACTGTAATAATTATACTTATTACTTATATTGTTAGCAATATAACGTGCATTATTACCCATATTATGCAGTTATTATCGATAGAACTATAATAAATATACTTATTACTTTTATTATTATCAATATAACATGCACTATTAGCAATATTTTACTATTATTATCGCTAGAACTAAAACAGTAATACTTATTACTCCCAATATTATCAATATAACATGCGTTATTACCCATATAATGCAGTTATTATGGCTAGAACTGTAATAATTATACTTATTACTTATATTGTTAGCAATATAACGTGCATTATTACCCATATTATGCAGTTATTATCGATAGAACTATAATAAATATACTTATTACTTATATTATCAGCAATATAACGTGCATTATTACCCATATAATGCAGTTATTATCGCTAGAACTGTCATAATTATACTTATAACTTATATTGTTATCAATATAACATGCATTATTGCCCATATTATGCAGTTATTATCGATAGAACTATAATAAATATACTTATTACTTTTATTATTATCAATATAACATGCACTATTAGCCATATTTTACTATTATTATCGCTAGAACTAAAACAATTATACTTATTACTCCCAATATTATCAATATAACATGCGTTATTACCCATATAATGCAGTTATTATGGCTAGAACTGTAATAATTACACTTATTACTTATATTGTTAGCAATATAACGTGCATTATTACCCATATTATGCAGTTATTATCGATAGAACTATAATAAATATACTTATTACTTTTATTATTATCAATATAACATGCACTATTAGCAATATTTTACTATTATTATCGCTAGAACTAAAACAGTAATACTTATTACTCCCAATATTATCAATATAACATGCGTTATTACCCATATAATGCAGTTATTATCGCTAGAACTGTAATAATTATACTTACTACTTTTATTATCATCAATATAACATGCATTATTACCCATATTATGCAGTTATTATCGCTAGAACTGTAATAATTATACTTATTACTTATATTATTATCAATATAACATGCATTATTACCCATATTATGCAGTTATTATCGCTAGAACTATAATAAATATACGTATTACTTTTATTATCATCCATATAACATGCATTATTACCCATATTATGCAGTTATTATCGATAGACCTGTAATAAATATACTTATTGCTTTTATTATTATCAATATAGCATGCACTATTAGCCATATTTTACTATTATTATCGCTAGAACTATAATAAATATACTTATTACTTTTATTATTATCAATATAACATGCACTATTAGCCATATTTTACTATTATTATCGCTAGAACTAAAACAATTATACTTATTACTCCCAATATTATCAATATAACATGCGTTGTTACCCATATAATGCAGTTATTATGGTTAGAACTGTAATAATTATACTTATTACTTATATTGTTAGCAATATAACGTGCATTATTACCCATATTATGCAGTTATTATCGATAGAACTATAATAAATATACTTATTACTTTTATTATTATCAATATAACATGCACTATTAGCAATATTTTACTATTATTATCGCTAGAACTAAAACAGTAATACTTATTACTCCCAATATTATCAATATAACATGCGTTATTACCCATATAATGCAGTTATTATGGCTAGAACTGTAATAATTATACTTATTACTTATATTGTTAGCAATATAACGTGCATTATTACCCATATTATGCAGTTATTATCGATAGAACTATAATAAATATACTTATTACTTATATTATCAGCAATATAACGTGCATTATTACCCATGTTATGCAGTTATAACCGCTAGAACTATAATAAATATACTTATTACTTTTATTATCATCAATATAACATGCATTATTACCCATATTATGCAGTTATTATCGATAGAACTATAATAAATATACTTATTGCTTTTATTATTATCAATATAACATGCACTATTAGCCATATTTTACTATTATTATCGCTAGAACTAAAACAATTATACTTATTACTCCCAATATTATCAATATAACATGCGTTATTACCCATATAATGCAGTTATTATGGTTAGAACTGTAATAATTATACTTATTACTTATATTGTTAGCAATATAACGTGCATTATTACCCATATTATGCAGTTATTATCGATAGAACTATAATAAATATACTTATTACTTTTATTATTATCAATATAACATGCACTATTAGCAATATTTTACTATTATTATCGCTAGAACTAAAACAGTAATACTTATTACTCCCAATATTATCAATATAACATGCGTTATTACCCATATAATGCAGTTATTATGGCTAGAACTGTAATAATTATACTTATTACTTATATTGTTAGCAATATAACGTGCATTATTACCCATATTATGCAGTTATTATCGATAGAACTATAGTAAATATACTTATTACTTATATTATCAGCAATATAACGTGCATTATTACCCATATAATGCAGTTATTATCGCTAGAACTGTCATAATTATACTTATAACTTATATTGTTATCAATATAACATGCATTATTACCCATATTATGCAGTTATTATCGATAGACCTGTAATAAATATACTTATTGCTTTTATTATTATCAATATAGCATGCACTATTAGCCATATTTTACTATTATTATCGCTAGAACTATAATAATTATACTTATTACTCCCAATATTAACAATATAACATGCAGTATTACCCATATAATGCAGTTATTATCGGTAGAACTGTAATAATTATACTTATTACTTATATTGTTATCAATATAACGTGCATTATTACGCATATTATGCAGTTATTATCGCTAGAACTATAATAAATATACGTATTACTTTTATTATCATCAATATAACATGCATTATTACCCATATTATGCAGTTATTATCGCTAGAACTGTAATAATTATACTTATTACTTACATTATTAGCAATATAACGTGCATTATTACCCATATAATGGAGTTATTATCGCTAGAACTGTAATAATTATACTTATTACTTATATTATTCTCAATATAACATGCATTATTACCCATGTTATGCAGTTATAACCGCTAGAACTATAATGAATATACTTATTACTTTTATTATCATCAATATAACATGCATTATTACCCATATTATGCAGTTATTATCGATAGAACTATAATAAATATACTTATTACTTTTATTATTATCAATATAACATGCACTATTAGCCATATTTTACTATTATTATCGCTAGAACTAAAACAATTATACTTATTACTCCCAATATTATCAATATAACATGCGTTGTTACCCATATAATGCAGTTATTATGGTTAGAACTGTAATAATTATACTTATTACTTATATTGTTAGCAATATAACGTGCATTATTACCCATATTATGCAGTTATTATCGATAGAACTATAATAAATATACTTATTACTTTTATTATTATCAATATAACATGCACTATTAGCAATATTTTACTATTATTATCGCTAGAACTAAAACAGTAATACTTATTACTCCCAATATTATCAATATAACATGCGTTATTACCCATATAATGCAGTTATTATGGCTAGAACTGTAATAATTATACTTATTACTTATATTGTTAGCAATATAACGTGCATTATTACCCATATTATGCAGTTATTATCGATAGAACTATAATAAATATACTTATTACTTATATTATCAGCAATATAACGTGCATTATTACCCATATAATGCAGTTATTATCGCTAGAACTGTCATAATTATACTTATAACTTATATTGTTATCAATATAACATGCATTATTACCCATATTATGCAGTTATAATCGCTAGAACTATAATAAATATACTTACTACTTTTATTATCATCAATATAACATGCATTATTACCCATATTATGCAGTTATTATCGATAGAACTATAATAAATATACTTATTACTTTTATTATTATCAATATAACATGCACTATTAGCCATATTTTACTATTATTATCGCTAGAACTAAAACAATTATACTTATTACTCCCAATATTATCAATATAACATGCGTTATTACCCATATAATGCAGTTATTATGGCTAGAACTGTAATAATTACACTTATTACTTATATTGTTAGCAATATAACGTGCATTATTACCCATATTATGCAGTTATTATCGATAGAACTATAATAAATATACTTATTACTTTTATTATTATCAATATAACATGCACTATTAGCAATATTTTACTATTATTATCGCTAGAACTAAAACAGTAATACTTATTACTCCCAATATTATCAATATAACATGCGTTATTACCCATATAATGCAGTTATTATCGCTAGAACTGTAATAATTATACTTACTACTTTTATTATCATCAATATAACATGCATTATTACCCATATTATGCAGTTATTATCGCTAGAACTGTAATAATTATACTTATTACTTATATTATTATCAATATAACATGCATTATTACCCATATTATGCAGTTATTATCGCTAGAACTATAATAAATATACGTATTACTTTTATTATCATCCATATAACATGCATTATTACCCATATTATGCAGTTATTATCGATAGACCTGTAATAAATATACTTATTGCTTTTATTATTATCAATATAGCATGCACTATTAGCCATATTTTACTATTATTATCGCTAGAACTATAATAATTATACTTATTACTCCCAATATTAACAATATAACATGCATTATTACCCATATAATGCAGTTATTATCGGTAGAACTGTAATAATTATACTTATTACTTATATTGTTATCAATATAACGTGCATTATTACGCATATTATGCAGTTATTATCGCTAGAACTATAATAAATATACGTATTACTTTTATTATCATCAATATAACATGCATTATTTCCCATATTATGCAGTTATTATCGATAGAACTGTAATAAATATACTTATTGCTTTTATTATTATCAATATAGCATGCACTATTAGCCATATTTTACTATTATTATCGCTAGAACTATAATAATTATACTTATTACTCCCAATATTATCAATATAACATGCATTATTACCCCTATAATGCAGTTATTATCGCTAGAACTGTAATAATTATACTTATTACTTATATTATTATCAATATAACATGCATTATTACGCATATTATGCAGTTATAATCGCCAGAACTATAATAAATATACTTAGTACTTTTATTATCATCAATATAACATGCATTATTACCCATATAATGCAGTTATTATCGCTGGAACTGTAATAATTATACTTACTACTTTTATTATCATCAATATAACATGCATTATTACCCATATTATGCAGTTATTATCGATAGAACTATAATAAATATACTTATTACTTTTATTATTATCAATATAACATGCACTATTAGCCATATTTTACTATTATTATCGCTAGAACTAAAACAATTATACTTATTACTCCCAATATTATCAATATAACATGCGTTGTTACCCATATAATGCAGTTATTATGGTTAGAACTGTAATAATTATACTTATTATTTATATTGTTAGCAATATAACGTGCATTATTACCCATATTATGCAGTTATTATCGATAGAACTATAATAAATATACTTATTACTTTTATTATTATCAATATAACATGCACTATTAGCAATATTTTACTATTATTATCGCTAGAACTAAAACAGTAATACTTATTACTCCCAATATTATCAATATAACATGCGTTATTACCCATATAATGCAGTTATTATGGCTAGAACTGTAATAATTATACTTATTACTTATATTGTTAGCAATATAACGTGCATTATTACCCATATTATGCAGTTATTATCGATAGAACTATAATAAATATACTTATTACTTATATTATCAGCAATATAACATGCATTATTACCCATGTTATACAGTTATAACCGCTAGAACTATAATAAATATACTTATTACTTTTATTATCATCAATATAACATGCATTATTACCCATATTATGCAGTTATTATCGATAGAACTATAATAAATATACTTATTACTTTTATTATTATCAATATAACATGCACTATTAGCCATATTTTACTATTATTATCGCTAGAACTAAAACAATTATACTTATTACTCCCAATATTATCAATATAACATGCGTTGTTACCCATATAATGCAGTTATTATGGTTAGAACTGTAATAATTATACTTATTACTTATATTGTTAGCAATATAACGTGCATTATTACCCATATTATGCAGTTATTATCGATAGAACTACAATAAATATACTTATTACTTTTATTATTATCAATATAACATGCATTATTACGCATATTATGCAGTTATAATCGCCAGAACTATAATAAATATACTTAGTACTTTTATTATCATCAATATAACATGCATTATTACCCATATAATGCAGTTATTATCGCTGGAACTGTAATAATTATACTTACTACTTTTATTATCATCAATATAACATGCGTTATTACCCATATAATGCAGTTATTATGGCTAGAACTGTAATAATTACACTTATTACTTATATTGTTAGCAATATAACGTGCATTATTACCCATATTATGCAGTTATTATCGATAGAACTATAATAAATATACTTATTACTTTTATTATTATCAATATAACATGCACTATTAGCAATATTTTACTATTATTATCGCTAGAACTAAAACAGTAATACTTATTACTCCCAATATTATCAATATAACATGCGTTATTACCCATATAATGCAGTTATTATCGCTAGAACTGTAATAATTATACTTACTACTTTTATTATCATCAATATAACATGCATTATTACCCATATTATGCAGTTATTATCGCTAGAACTGTAATAATTATACTTATTACTTATATTATTATCAATATAACATGCATTATTACCCATATTATGCAGTTATTATCGCTAGAACTATAATAAATATACGTATTACTTTTATTATCATCCATATAACATGCATTATTACCCATATTATGCAGTTATTATCGATAGACCTGTAATAAATATACTTATTGCTTTTATTATTATCAATATAGCATGCACTATTAGCCATATTTTACTATTATTATCGCTAGAACTATAATAATTATACTTATTACTCCCAATATTAACAATATAACATGCAGTATTACCCATATAATGCAGTTATTATCGGTAGAACTGTAATAATTATACTTATTACTTATATTGTTATCAATATAACGTGCATTATTACGCATATTATGCAGTTATTATCGCTAGAACTATAATAAATATACGTATTACTTTTATTATCATCAATATAACATGCATTATTACCCATATTATGCAGTTATTATCGCTAGAACTGTAATAATTATACTTATTACTTACATTATTAGCAATATAACGTGCATTATTACCCATATAATGGAGTTATTATCGCTAGAACTGTAATAATTATACTTATTACTTATATTATTCTCAATATAACATGCATTATTACCCATGTTATGCAGTTATAACCGCTAGAACTATAATAAATATACTTATTACTTTTATTATCATCAATATAACATGCATTATTACCCATATTATGCAGTTATTATCGATAGAACTATAATAAATATACTTATTACTTTTATTATTATCAATATAACATGCACTATTAGCCATATTTTACTATTATTATCGCTAGAACTAAAACAATTATACTTATTACTCCCAATATTATCAATATAACATGCGTTGTTACCCATATAATGCAGTTATTATGGTTAGAACTGTAATAATTATACTTATTACTTATATTGTTAGCAATATAACGTGCATTATTACCCATATTATGCAGTTATTATCGATAGAACTATAATAAATATACTTATTACTTTTATTATTATCAATATAACATGCACTATTAGCAATATTTTACTATTATTATCGCTAGAACTAAAACAGTAATACTTATTACTCCCAATATTATCAATATAACATGCGTTATTACCCATATAATGCAGTTATTATGGCTAGAACTGTAATAATTATACTTATTACTTATATTGTTAGCAATATAACGTGCATTATTACCCATATTATGCAGTTATTATCGATAGAACTATAATAAATATACTTATTACTTATATTATCAGCAATATAACGTGCATTATTACCCATATAATGCAGTTATTATCGCTAGAACTGTCATAATTATACTTATAACTTATATTGTTATCAATATAACATGCATTATTACCCATATTATGCAGTTATAATCGCTAGAACTATAATAAATATACTTACTACTTTTATTATTATCAATATAACATGCACTATTAGCCATATGTTACTATTATTATCGCTAGAACTATAATAATTATACTTATTACTCCCGATATTATCAATATAACATGCATTATTACCCATATAATGCAGTTATTATCGCTAGAACTGTAATAATTATACTTATTACTTATATTATTATCAATATAACATGCATTATTACCCATATTATGCAGTTATTATCGCTAGAACTGTAATAATTATACTTATTACTTATATTATTATCAATATAACATGCATTATTACCCATATTATGCAGTTATTATCGCTAGAACTATAATAAATATACGTATTACTTTTATTATCATCCATATAACATGCATTATTACCCATATTATGCAGTTATTATCGATAGACCTGTAATAAATATACTTATTGCTTTTATTATTATCAATATAGCATGCACTATTAGCCATATTTTACTATTATTATCGCTAGAACTATAATAATTATACTTATTACTCCCAATATTAACAATATAACATGCATTATTACCCATATAATGCAGTTATTATCGGTAGAACTGTAATAATTATACTTATTACTTATATTGTTATCAATATAACATGCATTATTACCCATATTATGCAGTTATTATCGCTAGAACTGTAATAATTATACTTATTACTTATATTATTATCAATATAACATGCATTATTACCCATATTATGCAGTTATTATCGCTAGAACTATAATAAATATACGTATTACTTTTATTATCATCCATATAACATGCATTATTACCCATATTATGCAGTTATTATCGATAGACCTGTAATAAATATACTTATTGCTTTTATTATTATCAATATAGCATGCACTATTAGCCATATTTTACTATTATTATCGCTAGAACTAAAACAATTATACTTATTACTCCCAATATTATCAATATAACATGCGTTGTTACCCATATAATGCAGTTATTATCGGTAGAACTGTAATAATTATACTTATTACTTACATTATTAGCAATATAACGTGCATTATTACCCATATAATGGAGTTATTATCGCTAGAACTGTAATAATTATACTTATTACTTATATTATTCTCAATATAACATGCATTATTACCCATGTTATGCAGTTATAACCGCTAGAACTATAATAAATATACTTATTACTTTTATTATCATCAATATAACATGCATTATTACCCATATTATGCAGTTATTATCGATAGAACTATAATAAATATACTTATTACTTTTATTATTATCAATATAACATGCACTATTAGCCATATTTTACTATTATTATCGCTAGAACTAAAACAATTATACTTATTACTCCCAATATTATCAATATAACATGCGTTGTTACCCATATAATGCAGTTATTATGGTTAGAACTGTAATAATTATACTTATTACTTATATTGTTAGCAATATAACGTGCATTATTACCCATATTATGCAGTTATTATCGATAGAACTATAATAAATATACTTATTACTTTTATTATTATCAATATAACATGCACTATTAGCAATATTTTACTATTATTATCGCTAGAACTAAAACAGTAATACTTATTACTCCCAATATTATCAATATAACATGCGTTATTACCCATATAATGCAGTTATTATGGCTAGAACTGTAATAATTATACTTATTACTTATATTGTTAGCAATATAACGTGCATTATTACCCATATTATGCAGTTATTATCGATAGAACTATAATAAATATACTTATTACTTATATTATCAGCAATATAACGTGCATTATTACCCATATAATGCAGTTATTATCGCTAGAACTGTCATAATTATACTTATAACTTATATTGTTATCAATATAACATGCATTATTACCCATATTATGCAGTTATAATCGCTAGAACTATAATAAATATACTTACTACTTTTATTATCATCAATATAACATGCATTATTACCCATATTATGCAGTTATTATCGATAGAACTATAATAAATATACTTATTACTTTTATTATTATCAATATAACATGCACTATTAGCCATATTTTACTATTATTATCGCTAGAACTAAAACAATTATACTTATTACTCCCAATGTTATCAATATAACATGCGTTATTACCCATATAATGCAGTTATTATGGCTAGAACTGTAATAATTACACTTATTACTTATATTGTTAGCAATATAACGTGCATTATTACCCATATTATGCAGTTATTATCGATAGAACTATAATAAATATACTTATTACTTTTATTATTATCAATATAACATGCACTATTAGCAATATTTTACTATTATTATCGCTAGAACTAAAACAGTAATACTTATTACTCCCAATATTATCAATATAACATGCGTTATTACCCATATAATGCAGTTATTATCGCTAGAACTGTAATAATTATACTTACTACTTTTATTATCATCAATATAACATGCATTATTACCCATATTATGCAGTTATTATCGCTAGAACTGTAATAATTATACATATTACTTATATTATTATCAATATAACATGCATTATTACCCATATTATGCAGTTATTATCGCTAGAACTATAATAAATATACGTATTACTTTTATTATCATCCATATAACATGCATTATTACCCATATTATGCAGTTATTATCGATAGACCTGTAATAAATATACTTATTGCTTTTATTATTATCAATATAGCATGCACTATTAGCCATATTTTACTATTATTATCGCTAGAACTATAATAATTATACTTATTACTCCCAATATTAACAATATAACATGCAGTATTACCCATATAATGCAGTTATTATCGGTAGAACTGTAATAATTATACTTATTACTTATATTGTTATCAATATAACGTGCATTATTACGCATATTATGCAGTTATTATCGCTAGAACTATAATAAATATACGTATTACTTTTATTATCATCAATATAACATGCATTATTACCCATATTATGCAGTTATTATCGCTAGAACTGTAATAATTATACTTATTACTTACATTATTAGCAATATAACGTGCATTATTACCCATATAATGGAGTTATTATCGCTAGAACTGTAATAATTATACTTATTACTTATATTATTCTCAATATAACATGCATTATTACCCATGTTATGCAGTTATAATCGCTAGAACTATAATAAATATACTTACTACTTTTATTATCATCAATATAACATGCATTATTACCCATATTATGCAGTTATTATCGATAGAACTATAATAAATATACTTATTACTTTTATTATTATCAATATAACATGTACTATTAGCAATATTTTACTATTATTATCGCTTGAACTAAAACAGTAATACTTATTACTCCCAATATTATCAATATAACATGCGTTATTACCCATATAATGCAGTTATTATCGCTAGAACTGTAATAATTATACTTACTACTTTTATTATCATCAATATAACATGCATTATTACCCATATTATGCAGTTATTATCGCTAGAACTGTAATAATTATACTTATTACTTATATTATTATCAATATAACATGCATTATTACCCATATTATGCAGTTATTATCGCTAGAACTATAATAAATATACGTATTACTTTTATTATCATCCATATAACATGCATTATTACCCATATTATGCAGTTATTATCGATAGACCTGTAATAAATATACTTATTGCTTTTATTATTATCAATATAGCATGCACTATTAGCCATATTTTACTATTATTATCGCTAGAACTATAATAATTATACTTATTACTCCCAATATTAACAATATAACATGCATTATTACCCATATAATGCAGTTATTATCGGTAGAACTGTAATAATTATACTTATTACTTATATTGTTATCAATATAACGTGCATTATTACGCATATTATGCAGTTATTATCGCTAGAACTATAATAAATATACGTATTACTTTTATTATCATCAATATAACATGCATTATTTCCCATATTATGCAGTTATTATCGATAGAACTGTAATAAATATACTTATTGCTTTTATTATTATCAATATAGCATGCACTATTAGCCATATTTTACTATTATTATCGCTAGAACTATAATAATTATACTTATTACTCCCAATATTATCAATATAACATGCATTATTACCCCTATAATGCAGTTATTATCGCTAGAACTGTAATAATTATACTTATTACTTATATTATTATCAATATAACATGCATTATTACGCATATTATGCAGTTATAATCGCCAGAACTATAATAAATATACTTAGTACTTTTATTATCATCAATATAACATGCATTATTACCCATATAATGCAGTTATTATCGCTGGAACTGTAATAATTATACTTACTACTTTTATTATCATCAATATAACATGCATTATTACCCATATTATGCAGTTATTATCGATAGAACTATAATAAATATACTTATTACTTTTATTATTATCAATATAACATGCACTATTAGCCATATTTTACTATTATTATCGCTAGAACTAAAACAGTAATACTTATTACTCCCAATATTATCAATATAACATGCGTTATTACCCATATAATGCAGTTATTATCGCTAGAACTGTAATAATTATACTTACTACTTTTATTATCATCAATATAACATGCATTATTACCCATATTATGCAGTTATTATCGCTAGAACTGTAATAATTATACTTATTACTTATATTATTATCAATATAACATGCATTATTACCCATATTATGCAGTTATTATCGCTAGAACTATAATAAATATACGTATTACTTTTATTATCATCCATATAACATGCATTATTACCCATATTATGCAGTTATTATCGATAGACCTGTAATAAATATACTTATTGCTTTTATTATTATCAATATAGCATGCACTATTAGCCATATTTTACTATTATTATCGCTAGAACTATAATAATTATACTTATTACTCCCAATATTAACAATATAACATGCATTATTACCCATATAATGCAGTTATTATCGGTAGAACTGTAATAATTATACTTATTACTTATATTGTTATCAATATAACGTGCATTATTACGCATATTATGCAGTTATTATCGCTAGAACTATAATAAATATACGTATTACTTTTATTATCATCAATATAACATGCATTATTTCCCATATTATGCAGTTATTATCGATAGAACTGTAATAAATATACTTATTGCTTTTATTATTATCAATATAGCATGCACTATTAGCCATATTTTACTATTATTATCGCTAGAACTATAATAATTATACTTATTACTCCCAATATTATCAATATAACATGCATTATTACCCCTATAATGCAGTTATTATCGCTAGAACTGTAATAATTATACTTATTACTTATATTATTATCAATATAACATGCATTATTACGCATATTATGCAGTTATAATCGCCAGAACTATAATAAATATACTTAGTACTTTTATTATCATCAATATAACATGCATTATTACCCATATAATGCAGTTATTATCGCTGGAACTGTAATAATTATACTTACTACTTTTATTATCATCAATATAACATGCATTATTACCCATATTATGCAGTTATTATCGATAGAACTATAATAAATATACTTATTACTTTTATTATTATCAATATAACATGCACTATTAGCCATATTTTACTATTATTATCGCTAGAACTAAAACAATTATACTTATTACTCCCAATATTATCAATATAACATGCGTTGTTACCCATATAATGCAGTTATTATGGTTAGAACTGTAATAATTATACTTATTACTTATATTGTTAGCAATATAACGTGCATTATTACCCATATAATGCAGTTATTATCGGTAGAACTGTAATAATTATACTTATTACTTATATTGTTATCAATATAACGTGCATTATTACGCATATTATGCAGTTATTATCGCTAGAACTATAATAAATATACGTATTACTTTTATTATCATCAATATAACATGCATTATTTCCCATATTATGCAGTTATTATCGATAGAACTGTAATAAATATACTTATTGCTTTTATTATTATCAATATAGCATGCACTATTAGCCATATTTTACTATTATTATCGCTAGAACTATAATAATTATACTTATTACTCCCAATATTATCAATATAACATGCATTATTACCCCTATAATGCAGTTATTATCGCTAGAACTGTAATAATTATACTTATTACTTATATTATTATCAATATAACATGCATTATTACGCATATTATGCAGTTATAATCGCCAGAACTATAATAAATATACTTAGTACTTTTATTATCATCAATATAACATGCATTATTACCCATATAATGCAGTTATTATCGCTGGAACTGTAATAATTATACTTACTACTTTTATTATCATCAATATAACATGCATTATTACCCATATTATGCAGTTATTATCGATAGAACTATAATAAATATACTTATTACTTTTATTATTATCAATATAACATGCACTATTAGCCATATTTTACTATTATTATCGCTAGAACTAAAACAATTATACTTATTACTCCCAATATTATCAATATAACATGCGTTGTTACCCATATAATGCAGTTATTATGGTTAGAACTGTAATAATTATACTTATTACTTATATTGTTAGCAATATAACGTGCATTATTACCCATATTATGCAGTTATTATCGATAGAACTATAATAAATATACTTATTACTTTTATTATTATCAATATAACATGCACTATTAGCAATATTTTACTATTATTATCGCTAGAACTAAAACAGTAATACTTATTACTCCCAATATTATCAATATAACATGCGTTATTACCCATATAATGCAGTTATTATGGCTAGAACTGTAATAATTATACTTATTACTTATATTGTTAGCAATATAACGTGCATTATTACCCATATTATGCAGTTATTATCGATAGAACTATAATAAATATACTTATTACTTATATTATCAGCAATATAACATGCATTATTACCCATGTTATGCAGTTATAACCGCTAGAACTATAATAAATATACTTATTACTTTTATTATCATCAATATAACATGCATTATTACCCATATTATGCAGTTATTATCGATAGAACTATAATAAATATACTTATTACTTTTATTATTATCAATATAACATGCACTATTAGCCATATTTTACTATTATTATCGCTAGAACTAAAACAATTATACTTATTACTCCCAATATTATCAATATAACATGCGTTGTTACCCATATAATGCAGTTATTATGGTTAGAACTGTAATAATTATACTTATTACTTATATTGTTAGCAATATAACGTGCATTATTACCCATATTATGCAGTTATTATCGATAGAACTACAATAAATATACTTATTACTTTTATTATTATCAATATAACATGCATTATTACGCATATTATGCAGTTATAATCGCCAGAACTATAATAAATATACTTGGTACTTTTATTATCATCAATATAACATGCATTATTACCCATATAATGCAGTTATTATCGCTGGAACTGTAATAATTATACTTACTACTTTTATTATCATCAATATAACATGCATTATTACCCATATTATGCAGTTATTATCGATAGAACTATAATAAATATACTTATTACTTTTATTATTATCAATATAACATGCACTATTAGCCATATTTTACTATTATTATCGCTAGAACTAAAACAATTATACTTATTACTCCCAATATTATCAATATAACATGCGTTGTTACCCATATAATGCAGTTATTATGGTTAGAACTGTAATAATTATACTTATTACTTATATTGTTAGCAATATAACGTGCATTATTACCCATATTATGCAGTTATTATCGATAGAACTATAATAAATATACTTATTACTTTTATTATTATCAATATAACATGCACTATTAGCAATATTTTACTATTATTATCGCTAGAACTAAAACAGTAATACTTATTACTCCCAATATTATCAATATAACATGCGTTATTACCCATATAATGCAGTTATTATGGCTAGAACTGTAATAATTATACTTATTACTTATATTGTTAGCAATATAACGTGCATTATTACCCATATTATGCAGTTATTATCGATAGAACTATAATAAATATACTTATTACTTATATTATCAGCAATATAACGTGCATTATTACCCATATAATGCAGTTATTATCGCTAGAACTGTCATAATTATACTTATAACTTATATTGTTATCAATATAACATGCATTATTACCCATATTATGCAGTTATAATCGCTAGAACTATAATAAATATACTTACTACTTTTATTATTATCAATATAACATGCACTATTAGCCATATGTTACTATTATTATCGCTAGAACTATAATAATTATACTTATTACTCCCGATATTATCAATATAACATGCATTATTACCCATATAATGCAGTTATTATCGCTAGAACTGTAATAATTATACTTATTACTTATATTATTATCAATATAACATGCATTATTACCCATATTATGCAGTTATTATCGCTAGAACTGTAATAATTATACTTATTACTTATATTATTATCAATATAACATTCATTATTACCCATATTATGCAGTTATTATCGCTAGAACTATAATAAATATACGTATTACTTTTATTATCATCCATATAACATGCATTATTACCCATATTATGCAGTTATTATCGATAGACCTGTAATAAATATACTTATTGCTTTTATTATTATCAATATAGCATGCACTATTAGCCATATTTTACTATTATTATCGCTAGAACTATAATAATTATACTTATTACTCCCAATATTAACAATATAACATGCATTATTACCCATATAATGCAGTTATTATCGGTAGAACTGTAATAATTATACTTATTACTTATATTGTTATCAATATAACATGCATTATTACCCATATTATGCAGTTATTATCGCTAGAACTGTAATAATTATACTTATTACTTATATTATTATCAATATAACATGCATTATTACCCATATTATGCAGTTATTATCGCTAGAACTATAATAAATATACGTATTACTTTTATTATCATCCATATAACATGCATTATTACCCATATTATGCAGTTATTATCGATAGACCTGTAATAAATATACTTATTGCTTTTATTATTATCAATATAGCATGCACTATTAGCCATATTTTACTATTATTATCGCTAGAACTATAATAATTATACTTATTACTCCCAATATTAACAAAGAACATGCATTATTACCCATATAATGCAGTTATTATCGGTAGAACTGTAATAATTATACTTATTACTTATATTGTTATCAATATAACATGCATTATTACGCATATTATGCAGTTATTATCGCTAGAACTATAATAAATATACGTATTACTTTTATTATCATCAATATAACATGCATTATTTCCCATATTATGCAGTTATTATCGATAGAACTGTAATAAATATACTTATTGCTTTTATTATTATCAATATAGCATGCACTATTAGCCATATTTTACTATTATTATCGCTAGAACTATAATAATTATACTTATTACTCCCAATATTATCAATATAACATGCATTATTACCCCTATAATGCAGTTATTATCGCTAGAACTGTAATAATTATACTTATTACTTATATTATTATCAATATAACATGCATTATTACGCATATTATGCAGTTATAATCGCCAGAACTATAATAAATATACTTAGTACTTTTATTATCATCAATATAACATGCATTATTACCCATATAATGCAGTTATTATCGCTGGAACTGTAATAATTATACTTACTACTTTTATTATCATCAATATAACATGCATTATTACCCATATTATGCAGTTATTATCGATAGAACTATAATAAATATACTTATTACTTTTATTATTATCAATATAACATGCACTATTAGCCATATTTTACTATTATTATCGCTAGAACTAAAACAATTATACTTATTACTCCCAATATTATCAATATAACATGCGTTGTTACCCATATAATGCAGTTATTATCGCTAGAACTGTAATAATTATACTTATTACTTATATTATCAGCAATATAACGTGCATTATTAGCCATATAATGCAGTTCTTATCGTGAGAACTGTAATAATTATACTTATGACTTATATTATCATCAATATAACATGCATTATTACCCATATTATGCAGTTATTATCGATAGAACTATAATAAATATACTTAGTACTTTTATTATTATCAATATAACATGCACTATTAGGCATATTTTACTATTATTATCGCTAGAACTATAATAATTATACTTATTACTCCCAATATTATCAATATAACATGCATTATTACCCATATAATGCAGTTATTATCGCTAGAACTGTAATAAATATACGTATTACTTTTATTATCATCCATATAACATGCATTATTACCCATATAATGCAGTTATTATCGCTAGAACTGTAATAAATATACGTATTACTTTTATTATCATCCATATAACATGCATTATTACCCATATTATGCAGTTATTATCGATAGACCTGTAATAAATATACTTATTGCTTTTATTATTATCAATATAACATGCACTATTAGCCATATTTTACTATTATTATCGCTAGAACTATAATAATTATACTTATTACTCCCGATATTATCCATATAACATGCATTATTACCCATATAATGCAGTTATTATCGCTAGAACTGTAATAATTATACTTATTACTTACATTATTAGCAATATAACGTGAATTATTACCCATATAATGGAGTTATTATAGCTAGAACTGTATTAATTATACTTATTACTTATATTATTCTCAATATAACATGCATTATTACCCATACTATGCAGTTATAATCGCTAGAACTATAATAAATATACTTACTACTTTTATTATCATCAATATAACATGCATTATTACCCATATTATGCAGTTATTATCGCTAGAACTGTAATAATTATACTTATTACTTATATTATTATCAATATAACATGCATTATTACCCATATTATGCAGTTATTATCGCTAGAACTATAATAAATATACGTATTACTTTTATTATCATCAATATAACATGCATTATTACCCATATTATGCAGTTATTATCGATAGAACTGTAATAAATATACTTATTGCTTTTATTATTATCAATATAACATGCATTATTACCCCTATAATGCAGTTATTATCGCTGGAACTGTAATAATTATACTTATTAGTTATATCATTAGCAATATAACGTGCATTATTACCCATATTATGCAGTTATTATCGCTAGAACTATAATAAATATACGTATTACTTTTATTATCATCAATATAACATGCATTATTTCCCATATTATGCAGTTATTATCGATAGAACTTTAATAAATATACTTATTACTTTTATTATTATCAATATAACATGCACTAATAGCCATATTTTACTATTATTATCGCTAGAACTATCATATTTATACTTATTACTCCCAATATTATCAATATAACATGCATTATTACCCCTATAGTGCAGTTATTATCGCTAGAACTGTAATAATTGTACTTATTACTTACATTATTAGCAATATAACGTGCATTATTACCCATATAATGCAGTTATTATCGCTAGGACTGTAATAATTATACTTATTGCTTATATTATTATCAATATAACATGCATTATTACCCATATTATGCAGTTATTATCGCTAGAACTATAATAAGTATACTTATTACTTTTATTATTATCAATATAACATGCACTATTAGCCATATTTTACTATTATTATCGCTAGAACTATCATAATTATACTTATTACTCCCAATATTATCAATATAACATGCATTATTACCCCTACAATGCAGTTATTATCGGTAGAACTGTAATAATTATACTCATTACTTATATTGTTATCAATATAACATGCATTATTACGCATATTATGCAGTTATTATCGCTAGAACTATAATAAATATACGTATTACTTTTATTATCATCAATATAACATGCATTATTACCCCTATAATGCAGTTATTATCGCTAGAACTGTAATAATTATACTTATTACTTATATTATTATCAATATAACATGCATTATTACGCATATTATGCAGTTATAATCGCCAGAACTATAATAAATATACTTAGTACTTTTATTATCATCAATATAACATGCATTATTACCCATATTATGCAGTTATAATCGCTAGAACTAAAATATATATACTTACTGCTTTTATTATAATCAATATAACATGCATTATTACCCATATAATGCAGTTATTATCGACAGAAGTATAATAAATATACTTATTACTTTTATTATTATCAATATAACAGGCACTCTAAGCCATATTTTACTAGTATTATCGCTAGAACTGTAATAATTATACTTATTACTAATATTATTAGCAATATAGCGTGCATTGTTAAGCATATTATGCAGTTATTATCGCTAGAACTGTAATAATTATACTTATTACTTATATTATTATCAATATAACATGCACTATTACCCATATAATGCAGTTATTATCGACAGAAGTATAATAAATATACTTATTACTTTTATTATTATCAATAGAACAGACACTCTTAGCCATATTTTACTAGTATTATCGTTAGAACTGTAATAATTATACTTATTCCTCCCGATATTATCAATATAACATCCATTATTACCCATATAATGCAGTTATTATCGCTGGAACTGTAATAATTATACTTATTACTTATATTATTCTCAATATAACATGCATTATTACCCATATTATGCAGTTATAATCGCTAGAACTATAATAAATATACTTACTGCTCTTATTATAATCAATATAACATGCATTATTACCCATATTATGCAGTTATTATCGACAGAAGTATAATAAATATACTTATTACTTTTATTATTATCAATCTAACAGGCACTCTTAGCCATATTTTACAGGTATTATCGCTAGAACTGTAATAATTATACTTATTACTCCCGATATTATCAATACAACATCCATTATTACCCATATAATGCAGTTATTATCGCTGGAACTATAATAATTATACTTATTACTCCCAATATTATCAATATAACATGCATTATTACCCATATAATGCAGTTATTATCGCTAGAACCGTAATAATTATACTTATTACTTATATGATTCTCAATATAACATGCATTATTACCCATATTATGCAGTTATAATCGCTAGAACTATAATAAATATACATAGTACTTTTTTTATGATCAATATAACATGCATTATTACCCACATTATGCAGTTATTATCGCTAGAACTATAATAAGTATACTTATTACTTTTATTATTATCAATATAACATGCACTATTAGCCATATTTTACTATTATTATCGCTAGAACTATCATAATTATACTTATTACTCCCGATATTATCAATATAACATGCATTATTACCCCTATAATGCAGTTATTATCGCTAGAACTGTAATAATTATACTTATTACTTATATTATTATCAATATAACATGCATTATTACCCATATTATGCAGTTATAATCGCTAGAACTAAAATAAATATACTTACTGCTTTTATTATAATCAATATAACATGCATTATTACCCATATAATGCAGTTATTATCGACAGAAGTATAATAAATATACTTATTACTTTTATTATTATCAATATAACAGGCACTCTAAGCCATATTTTACTAGTATTATCGCTAGAACTGTAATAATTATACTTATTACTAATATTATTAGCAATATAGCGTGCATTGTTAAGCATATTATGCAGTTATTATCGCTAGAACTGTAATAATTATACTTATTACTTATATTATTATCAATATAACATGCACTATTACCCATATAATGCAGTTATTATCGACAGAAGTATAATAAATATACTTATTACTTTTATTATTATCAATAGAACAGACACTCTTAGCCATATTTTACTAGTATTATCGTTAGAACTGTAATAATTATACTTATTCCACCCGATATTATCAATATAACATCCATTATTACCCATATAATGCAGTTATTATCGCTGGAACTGTAATAATTATACTTATTACTTATATTATTCTCAATATAACATGCATTATTACCCATATTATGCAGTTATAATCGCTAGAACTATAATAAATATACTTACTGCTCTTATTATAATCAATATAACATGCATTATTACCCATATTATGCAGTTATTATCGACAGAAGTATAATAAATATACTTATTACTTTTATTATTATCAATCTAACAGGCACTCTTAGCCATATTTTACAGGTATTATCGCTAGAACTGTAATAATTATACTTATTACTCCCGATATTATCAATACAACATCCATTATTACCCATATAATGCAGTTATTATCGCTAGAACTATAATAATTATACTTATTACTCCCAATATTATCAATATAACATGCATTATTACCCATATAATGCAGTTATTATCGCTAGAACCGTAATAATTATACTTATTACTTATATGATTCTCAATATAACATGCATTATTACCCATATTATGCAGTTATAATCGCTAGAACTATAATAAATATACATAGTACTTTTTTTATGATCAATATAACATGCATTATTACCCACATTATGCAGTTATTATCGATAGAACTATAATAAATATACTTATTACTTTTATTATTATCAATATAACATGCACTATTAGCCATATTTTACTATTATTATCGCTAGAACTATAATAATTATACTTATTACTCCCGATATTATCAATATAACATGCATTATTACCCATATAATGCAGTTCTTATCGCGAGAACTGTAATAATTATACTTATGACTTATATTATTATCAATATAACATGCATTATTACCCATATTATGCAGTTATTATCGATAGAACTATAATAAATATACTTAGTACTTTTATTATTATCAATATAACATGCACTATTAGGCATATTTTACTATTATTATCGCTAGAAGTATAATAATTATACTTATTACTCCCAATATTATCAATATAACATGCATTATTACCCATATAATGCAGTTATTATCGCTAGAACTGTAATAAATATACGTATTACTTTTATTATCATCCATATAACATGCATTATTACCCATATTATGCAGTTATTATCGATAGACCTGTAATAAATATACTTATTGCTTTTATTATTATCAATATAAAATGCATTATTACCCATATTATGCAGTTATTATCGATAGAACTGTAATAAATATACTTATTGCTTTTATTATTATCAATATAACATGCACTATTAGCCATATTTTACTATTATTATCGCTAGAACTATAATAATTATACTTATTACTCCCAATATTAACAATATAACATGCATTATTACCCCTACAATGCAGTTATTATCGGTAGAACTGTAATAATTATACTTATTATTTATATTGTTATCAATATAACATGCATTATTACGCATATTATGCAGTTATTATCGCTAGAACTATAATAAATATACGTATTACTTTTATTATCATCAATATAACATGCATTATTTCCCATATTATGCAGTTATTATCGATAGAACTGTAATAAATATACTTATTGCTTTTATTATTATCAATATAGCATGCACTATTAGCCATATTTTACTATTATTATCGCTAGAACTATAATAATTATACTTATTACTCCCAATATTATCAATATAACATGCATTATTACCCCTATAATGCAGTTATTATCGCTAGAACTGTAATAATTATACTTATTACTTTTATTATTATCAATATAACATGCACTATTAGCCATATTTTACTATTATTATCGCTAGAACTATAATAATTATACTTATTACTCCCGATATTATCAATATAACATGCATTATTACCCATATAATGCAGTTCTTATCGCGAGAACTGTAATAATTATACTTATGACTTATATTATTATCAATATAACATGCATTATTACCCATATTATGCAGTTATTATCGATAGAACTATAATAAATATACTTAGTACTTTTATTATTATCAATATAACATGCACTATTAGGCATATTTTACTATTATTATCGCTAGAATTATAATAATTATACTTATTACTCCCAATATTATCAATATAACATGCATTATTACCCATATAATGCAGTTATTATCGCTAGAACTGTAATAAATATACGTATTACTTTTATTATCATCCATATAACATGCATTATTACCCATATTATGCAGTTATTATCGATAGACCTGTAATAAATATACTTATTGCTTTTATTATTATCAATATAAAATGCATTATTACCCATATTATGCAGTTATTATCGATAGAACTGTAATAAATATACTTATTGCTTTTATTATTATCAATATAACATGCACTATTAGCCATATTTTACTATTATTATCGCTAGAACTATAATAATTATACTTATTACTCCCAATATTAACAATATAACATGCATTATTACCCCTACAATGCAGTTATTATCGGTAGAACTGTAATAATTATACTTATTACTTATATTGTTATCAATATAACATGCATTATTACGCATATTATGCAGTTATTATCGCTAGAACTATAATAAATATACGTATTACTTTTATTATCATCAATATAACATGCATTATTTCCCATATTATGCAGTTATTATCGATAGAACTATAATAAATATACTTAGTACTTTTATTATTATCAATATAACATGCACTATTAGGCATATTTTACTATTATTATCGCTAGAAGTATAATAATTATACTTATTACTCCCAATATTATCAATATAACATGCATTATTACGCATATTATGCAGTTATAATCGCCAGAACTATAATAAATATACTTAGTACTTTTATTATCATCAATATAACATGCATTATTACCCATATTATGCAGTTATAATCGCTAGAACTAAAATATATATACTTACTGCTTTTATTATAATCAATATAACATGCATTATTACCCATATAATGCAGTTATTATCGACAGAAGTATAATAAATATACTTATTACTTTTATTATTATCAATATAACAGGCACTCTAAGCCATATTTTACTAGTATTATCGCTAGAACTGTAATAATTATACTTATTACTAATATTATTAGCAATATAGCGTGCATTGTTAAGCATATTATGCAGTTATTATCGCTAGAACTGTAATAATTATACTTATTACTTATATTATTATCAATATAACATGCACTATTACCCATATAATGCAGATATTATCGACAGAAGTATAATAAATATACTTATTACTTTTATTATTATCAATAGAACAGACACTCTTAGCCATATTTTACTAGTATTATCGTTAGAACTGTAATAATTATACTTATTCCTCCCGATATTATCAATATAACATCCATTATTACCCATATAATGCAGTTATTATCGCTGGAACTGTAATAATTATACTTATTACTTATATTATTCTCAATATAACATGCATTATTACCCATATTATGCAGTTATAATCGCTAGAACTATAATAAATATACTTACTGCTCTTATTATAATCAATATAACATGCATTATTACCCATATTATGCAGTTATTATCGATAGACCTGTAATAAATATACTTATTGCTTTTATTATTATCAATATAAAATGCATTATTACCCATATTATGCAGTTATTATCGATAGAACTGTAATAAATATACTTATTGCTTTTATTATTATCAATATAACATGCACTATTAGCCATATTTTACTATTATTATCGCTAGAACTATAATAATTATACTTATTACTCCCAATATTAACAATATAACATGCATTATTACCCCTACAATGCAGTTATTATCGGTAGAACTGTAATAATTATACTTATTATTTATATTGTTATCAATATAACATGCATTATTACGCATATTATGCAGTTATTATCGCTAGAACTATAATAAATATACGTATTACTTTTATTATCATCAATATAACATGCATTATTTCCCATATTATGCAGTTATTATCGATAGAACTGTAATAAATATACTTATTGCTTTTATTATTATCAATATAGCATGCACTATTAGCCATATTTTACTATTATTATCGCTAGAACTATAATAATTATACTTATTACTCCCAATATTATCAATATAACATGCATTATTACCCCTATAATGCAGTTATTATCGCTAGAACTGTAATAATTATACTTATTACTTATATTATTATCAATATAACATGCATTATTACCCATATTATGCAGTTATAATCGCCAGAACTATAATAAATATACATAGTACTTTTTTTATGATCAATATAACATGCATTATTACCCACATTATGCAGTTATTATCGCTAGAACTATAATAAGTATACTTATTACTTTTATTATTATCAATATAACATGCACTATTAGCCATATTTTACTATTATTATCGCTAGAACTATCATAATTATACTTATTACTCCCGATATTATCAATATAACATGCATTATTACCCCTATAACGCAGTTATTATCGCTAGAACTGTAATAATTATACTTATTACTTATATTATTATCAATATAACATGCATTATTACCCATATTATGCAGTTATAATCGCTAGAACTAAAATAAATATACTTACTGCTTTTATTATAATCAATATAACATGCATTATTACCCATATAATGCAGTTATTATCGACAGAAGTATAATAAATATACTTATTACTTTTATTATTATCAATATAACAGGCACTCTAAGCCATATTTTACTAGTATTATCGCTAGAACTGTAATAATTATACTTATTACTAATATTATTAGCAATATAGCGTGCATTGTTAAGCATATTATGCAGTTATTATCGCTAGAACTGTAATAATTATACTTATTACTTATATTATTATCAATATAACATGCACTATTACCCATATAATGCAGTTATTATCGACAGAAGTATAATAAATATACTTATTACTTTTATTATTATCAATAGAACAGACACTCTTAGCCATATTTTACTAGTATTATCGTTAGAACTGTAATAATTATACTTATTCCACCCGATATTATCAATATAACATCCATTATTACCCATATAATGCAGTTATTATCGCTGGAACTGTAATAATTATACTTATTACTTATATTATTCTCAATATAACATGCATTATTACCCATATTATGCAGTTATAATCGCTAGAACTATAATAAATATACTTACTGCTCTTATTATAATCAATATAACATGCATTATTACCCATATTATGCAGTTATTATCGACAGAAGTATAATAAATATACTTATTACTTTTATTATTATCAATCTAACAGGCACTCTTAGCCATATTTTACAGGTATTATCGCTAGAACTGTAATAATTATACTTATTACTCCCGATATTATCAATACAACATCCATTATTACCCATATAATGCAGTTATTATCGCTAGAACTATAATAATTATACTTATTACTCCCAATATTATCAATATAACATGCATTATTACCCATATAATGCAGTTATTATCGCTAGAACCGTAATAATTATACTTATTACTTATATGATTCTCAATATAACATGCATTATTACCCATATTATGCAGTTATAATCGCTAGAACTATAATAAATATACATAGCACTTTTTTTATGATCAATATAACATGCATTATTACCCACATTATGCAGTTATTATCGATAGAACTATAATAAATATACTTATTACTTTTATTATTATCAATATAACATGCACTATTAGCCATATTTTACTATTATTATCGCTAGAACTATAATAATTATACTTATTACTCCCGATATTATCAATATAACATGCATTATTACCCATATAATGCAGTTCTTATCGCGAGAACTGTAATAATTATACTTATGACTTATATTATTATCAATATAACATGCATTATTACCCATATTATGCAGTTATTATCGATAGAACTATAATAAATATACTTAGTACTTTTATTATTATCAATATAACATGCACTATTAGGCATATTTTACTATTATTATCGCTAGAAGTATAATAATTATACTTATTACTCCCAATATTATCAATATAACATGCATTATTACCCATATAATGCAGTTATTATCGCTAGAACTGTAATAAATATACGTATTACTTTTATTATCATCCATATAACATGCATTATTACCCATATTATGCAGTTATTATCGATAGACCTGTAATAAATATACTTATTGCTTTTATTATTATCAATATAAAATGCATTATTACCCATATTATGCAGTTATTATCGATAGAACTGTAATAAACATACTTATTGCTTTTATTATTATCAATATAACATGCACTATTAGCCATATTTTACTATTATTATCGCTAGAACTATAATAATTATACTTATTACTCCCAATATTAACAATATAACATGCATTATTACCCCTACAATGCAGTTATTATCGGTAGAACTGTAATAATTATACTTATTACTCCCAATATTATCAATATAACATGCATTATTACCCATATTATGCAGTTATTATCGCTAGAACTATAATAAATATACGTATTACTTTTATTATCATCAATATAACATGCATTATTACCCATATTATGCAGTTATTATCGATAGAACTGTAATAAATATACTTATTGCTTTTATTATTATCAATATAGCATGCACTATTAGCCATATTTTACTATTATTATCGCTAGAACTATAATAATTATACTTATTACTCCCAATATTAACAATATAACATGCATTATTACCCCTACAATGCAGTTATTATCGCTAGAACTGTAATAATTATACTTATTACTTATATTATTATCAATATAACATGCATTATTACGCATATTATGCAGTTATTATCGCTAGAACTATAATAAATATACGTATTACTTTTATTATCATCAATATAACATGCATTATTTCCCATATTATGCAGTTATTATCGATAGAACTGTAATAAATATACTTATTGCTTTTATTATTATCAATACAGCATGCACTATTAGCCATATTTTACTATTATTATCGCTAGAACTATAATAATTATACTTATTACTCCCAATATTATCAATATAACATGCATTATTACCCCTATAATGCAGTTATTATCGCTAGAACTGTAATAATTATACTTATTACTTATATTATTATCAATATAACATGCATTATTACGCATATTATGCAGTTATAATCGCCAGAACTATAATAAATATACTTAGAACTTTTATTATCATCAATATAACATGCATTATTACCCATATAATGCAGTTATTATCGCTGGAACTGTAATAATTATACTTATTACTTATATCATTAGCAATATAACGTGCATTATTACCCATATTATGCAGTTATTATCGCTAGAACTGTAATAATTATACTTATTACTTATATTATTATCAATATAACATGCATTATTACCCATATTATGCAGTTATTATCGCTAGAACTATAATAAATATACGTATTACTTTTATTATCACCAATATAACATGCATTATTTCCCATATTATGCAGTTATTATCGATAGAACTGTAATAAATATACTTATTACTTTTATTATTATCAATATAACATGCACTAATAGCCATATTTTACTATTATTATCGCCAGAACTATCATAATTATACTTATTACTCCCAATATTATCAATATAACATGCATTATTACCCCTATAGTGCAGTTATTATCGCTAGAACTGTAATAATTGTACTTATTACTTACATTATTAGCAATATAACGTGCATTATTACCCGTATAATGCAGTTATTATCGCTAGGACTGTAATAATTATACTTATTGCTTATATTATTATCAATATAACATGCATTATTACCCATATTATGCAGTTATTATCGCTAGAACTATAATAAGTATACTTATTACTTATATTATTCTCAATATAACATGCATTATTACCCATATTATGCAGTTATAATCGCTAGAACTATAATAAATATACTTACTACTTTTATTATCATCAATGTAACATGCATTATTACCCATATTATGCAGTTATTATCGATAGAACTATAATAAATATAGTCATTACTTTTATTATTATCAATATAACATGCACTATTTGCCATATTTTACTATTATTATCGCTAGAACTATAATAATTATACTTATTACTCCCGATATTATCAATATAACATGCATTATTACCCATATAATGCAGTTACTATCGCTAGAACTGTAATAATTATACTTATTACTTATATTATCAGCAATATAACGTGCATTATTACCCATATAATGCAGTTCTTATCGCTAGAACTGTAATAATTATACTTAACACTTATATTATTATCAATATAACATGCATTATTACCCATATTATGCAGTTATTATCGCTAGAACTATAATAAATATACGTATTACTTTTATTGTCATCAATATAACATGCATTATTACGCATATTATGCAGTTATAATCGCTAGAACTATAATAAATATACTTAGTACTTTTATTATCATCAATATAACATGCATTATTACCCATATTATGCAGTTATTATCGATAGAACTATAATAAATATACTTATTACTTTTATTATTATCAATATAACATGCACTATTAGCCATATTTTACTATTATTATCGCTAGAACTAAAACAATTATACTTATTACTCCCAATATTATCAATATAACATGCGTTATTACCCATATAATGCAGTTATTATCGCTAGAACTGTAATAATTATACTTATTACTTATATTATTAGCAAAATAACGTGCATTATTACCCATATTATGCAGTAATTATCGCTAGAACTGTAATAATTATACTTATTACTTATATTATTATCAATATAACATGCATTATTACCCATATAATGCAGTTATTATCGACAGAAGTATAATATATATACTTATTACTTTTATTATTATCAATATAACAGGCACTATTAGCCATATTTTACTATTATTATCGCTAGAACTATAATAATTATACTTATTACTCCCAATATTATCAATATAACATGCATTATTACCCATATAATGCAGTTATTATCGTTAGAACTGTAATAATTATACTTATTACTTATATTATTATCAATATAACATGCATTATTACCCATATAATGCAGTTATTATCGCTAGGACTGTAATAATTATACTTATTGCTTATATTATTATCAATATAACATGCATTATTACCCATATTATGCAGTTATTATCGCTAGAACTATAATAAGTATACTTATTACTTTTACTATTATCAATATAACATGCACTATTAGCCATATTTTACTATTATTATCGCTAGAACTATCATAATTATACTTATTACTCCCAATATTATCAATATAACATGCATTATTACCCCTATAGTGCAGTTATTATCGCTAGAACTGTAATAATTGTACTTATTACTTACATTATTAGCAATATAACGTGCATTATTACCCATATAATGCAGTTATTATCGCTAGGACTGTAATAATTATACTTATTGCTTATATTATTATCAATATAACATGCATTATTACCCATATTATGCAGTTATTATCGCTAGAACTATAATAAGTATACTTACTACTTTTATTATCATCAATATAACATGCATTATTACCCACATTATGCAGTTATTATCGATAGAACTATAATAAATATACTTATTACTTTTATTATTATCAATATAACATGCACTATTAGCCATATTGTACTATTATTATCGCTAGAACTATAATAATTATACTTATTGCTCCCGATATTATCGATATAACATGCATTATTACCCATATAATGCAGTTATTATCGCTAGAACTGTAATAATTATACTTATTACTTACATTATTAGCAATATAACGTGCATTATTACCCATATTATGCAGTTATTATCGCTAGAACTGTAATAATTATACTTATTACTTATATTATTATCAATATAACATGCATTATTACCCATATAATGGAGTTATTATCGCTAGAACTGTAATAATTATACTTACTACTCTCGATATTATCAATATAACATCCATTATTACCCATATAATGCAGTTATTATCGCTAGAACTATAATAATTATACTTATTACTCCCAATATTATCAATATGACATGCATTATTACCCATATAATGCAGTTATTATCGCTAGAACTGTAATAATTATACTTATTACTTATATTATTCTCAATATAACATGCATTATTACCCATATTATGCAATTATAATCGCTAGAACTATAATAAATATACTTAGTACTTTTATTATCATCAATATAACATGCATTATTACCCATATTATGCAGTTATTATCGGTAGAACTATAATAAATGTACTTATTACTTTTATTATTATCAATATAACATGCACTATTAGCCATATTTTACTATTATTATCGCTAGAACTATCATAATTATACTTATTACTCCCAATATTATCAATATAACATGCATTATTACCCCTATAGTGCAGTTATTATCGCTAGAACTGTAATAATTGTACTTATTACTTACATTATTAGCAATATAACGTGCATTATTACCCATATAATGCAGTTATTATCGCTAGGACTGTAATAATTATACTTATTGCTTATATTGTTCTCAATATAACATGCATTATTACCCATATTATGCAGTTATAATCGCTAGAACTATAATAAATATACTTACTACTTTTATTATCATCAATATAACATGCATTATTACCCATATTATGCAGTTATTATCGATAGAACTATAATAAATATACTTATTACTTTTATTATTATCAATATAACATGCACTATTAGCCATATTTTACTATTATTATCGCTAGAACTAAAACAATTATACTTATTACTCCCAATATTATCAATATAACATGCGTTATTACCCATATAATGCAGTTATTATGGCTAGAACTGTAATAATTATACTTATTACTTATATTGTTAGCAATATAACGTGCATTATTACCCATATTATGCAGTTATTATCGATAGAACTATAATAAATATACTTATTACTTTTATTATTATCAATATAACATGCACTATTAGCAATATTTTACTATTATTATCGCTAGAACTAAAACAGTAATACTTATTACTCCCAATATTATCAATATAACATGCGTTATTACCCATATAATGCAGTTATTATCGCTAGAACTGTAATAATTATACTTATTACTTATATTATCAGCAATATAACGTGCATTATTACCCATATAATGCAGTTATTATCGCTAGAACTGTAATAATTATACATATTACTTATATTATCAGCAATATAACGTGCATTATTACCCATATAATGCAGTTATTATCGCTAGAACTGTCATAATTATACTTATTACTTATATTGTTATCAATATAACATGCATTATTACCCATATTATGCAGTTATAATCGCAAGAACTATAATAAATATACTTATTACTCCCAATATTATCAATATAACATGCATTATTACCCATATTATGCAGTTATTATCGCTAGAACTATAATAAATATACGTATTACTTTTATTATCATCAATATAACATGCATTATTACCCATATTATGCAGTTATTATCGATAGAACTGTAATAAATATACTTATTGCTTTTATTATTATCAATATAGCATGCACTATTAGCCATATTTTACTATTATTATCGCTAGAACTATAATAATTATACTTATTACTCCCAATATTAACAATATAACATGCATTATTACCCCTACAATGCAGTTATTATCGCTAGTACTGTAATAATTATACTTATTACTTATATTATTATCAATATAACATGCATTATTACGCATATTATGCAGTTATTATCGCTAGAACTATAATAAATATACGTATTACTTTTATTATCATCAATATAACATGCATTATTTCCCATATTATGCAGTTATTATCGATAGAACTGTAATAAATATACTTATTGCTTTTATTATTATCCATACAGCATGCACTATTAGCCATATTTTACTATTATTATCGCTAGAACTATAATAATTATACTTATTACTCCCAATATTATCAATATAACATGCATTATTACCCCTATAATGCAGTTATTATCGCTAGAACTGTAATAATTATACTTATTACTTATATTATTATCAATATAACATGCATTATTACGCATATTATGCAGTTATAATCGCCAGAACTATAATAAATATACTTAGTACTTTTATTATCATCAATATAACATGCATTATTACCCATATAATGCAGTTATTATCGCTGGAACTGTAATAATTATACTTATTACTTATATCATTAGCAATATAACGTGCATTATTACCCATATTATGCAGTTATTATCGCTAGAACTGTAATAATTATACTTATTACTTATATTATTATCAATATAACATGCATTATTACCCATATTATGCAGTTATTATCGCTAGAACTATAATAAATATACGTATTACTTTTATTATCACCAATATAACATGCATTATTTCCCATATTATGCAGTTATTATCGATAGAACTGTAATAAATATACTTATTACTTTTATTATTATCAATATAACATGCACTAATAGCCATATTTTACTATTATTATCGCCAGAACTATCATAATTATACTTATTACTCCCAATATTATCAATATAACATGCATTATTACCCCTATAGTGCAGTTATTATCGCTAGAACTGTAATAATTGTACTTATTACTTACATTATTAGCAATATAACGTGCATTATTACCCGTATAATGCAGTTATTATCGCTAGGACTGTAATAATTATACTTATTGCTTATATTATTATCAATATAACATGCATTATTACCCATATTATGCAGTTATTATCGCTAGAACTATAATAAGTATACTTATTACTTTTATTATTATCAATATAACATGCACTATTAGCCATATTTTACTATTATTATCGCTAGAACTATCATAATTATACTTATTACTCCCAATATTATCAATATAACATGCATTATTACCCCTATAATGCAGTTATTATCGCTAGAAATGTAATAATTATACTTACTACTTTTATTATCATCAATATAACATGCATTATTACCCATATTATGCAGTTATTATCGATAGAACTATAATAAATGTACTTATTACTTTTATTATTATCAATATAACATGCACTATTAGCCATATTGTACTGTTGATATCGCTAGAACTATAATAATTATACTTATTACTCCCAATATTATCAATATAACATGCATTATTACACATATAATGCAGTTATTATCGCTAGAACTGTAATAATTATACTTATTACTTATATTATTCTCAATATAACATGCATTATTACCCATATTATGCAGTTATAATCGCTAGAACTATAATAAATATACTTACTACTTTTATTATCATCAATGTAACATGCATTATTACCCATATTATGCAGTTATTATCGATAGAACTATAATAAATATAGTCATTACTTTTATTATTATCAATATAACATGCACTATTTGCCATATTTTACTATTATTATCGCTAGAACTATAATAATTATACTTATTACTCCCGATATTATCAATATAACATGCATTATTACCCATATAATGCAGTTACTATCGCTAGAACTGTAATAATTATACTTATTACTTATATTATCAGCAATATAACGTGCATTATTACCCATATAATGCAGTTCTTATCGCTAGAACTGTAATAATTATACTTAACACTTATATTATTATCAATATAACATGCATTATTACCCATATTATGCAGTTATTATCGCTAGAACTATAATAAATATACGTATTACTTTTATTGTCATCAATATAACATGCATTATTACGCATATTATGCAGTTATAATCGCTAGAACTATAATAAATATACTTAGTACTTTTATTATCATCAATATAACATGCATTATTACCCATATTATGCAGTTATTATCGATAGAGCTATAATAAATATACTTATTACTTTTATTATTATCAATATAACATGCACTATTAGCCATATTTTACTATTATTATCGCTAGAACTAAAACAATTATACTTATTACTCCCAATATTATCAATATAACATGCGTTATTACCCATATAATGCAGTTATTATCGCTAGAACTGTAATAATTATACTTATTACTTATATTATTAGCAAAATAACGTGCATTATTACCCATATTATGCAGTAATTATCGCTAGAACTGTAATAATTATACTTATTACTTATATTATTATCAATATAACATGCATTATTACCCATATAATGCAGTTATTATCGACAGAAGTATAATAAATATACTTATTACTTTTATTATTATCAATATAACAGGCACTATTAGCCATATTTTACTATTATTATCGCTAGAACTATAATAATTATACTTATTACTCCCAATATTATCAATATAACATGCATTATTACCCATATAATGCAGTTATTATCGCTAGAACTGTAATAATTATACTTATTGCTTATATTATGATCAATATAACATGCATTATTACCCATATAATGCAGTTATTATCGCTAGGACTGTAATAATTATACTTATTGCTTATATTATTATCAATATAACATGCATTATTACCCATATTATGCAGTTATTATCGCTAGAACTATAATAAGTATACTTATTACTTTTACTATTATCAATATAACATGCACTATTAGCCATATTTTACTATTATTATCGCTAGAACTATCATAATTATACTTATTACTCCCAATATTATCAATATAACATGCATTATTACCCCTATAGTGCAGTTATTATCGCTAGAACTGTAATAATTGTACTTATTACTTACATTATTAGCAATATAACGTGCATTATTACCCATATAATGCAGTTATTATCGCTAGGACTGTAATAATTATACTTATTGCTTATATTATTATCAATATAACATGCATTATTACCCATATTATGCAGTTATTATCGCTAGAACTATAATAAGTATACTTACTACTTTTATTATCATCAATATAACATGCATTATTACCCACATTATGCAGTTATTATCGATAGAACTATAATAAATATACTTATTACTTTTATTATTATCAATATAACATGCACTATTAGCCATATTGTACTATTATTATCGCTAGAACTATAATAATTATACTTATTGCTCCCGATATTATCGATATAACATGCATTATTACCCATATAATGCAGTTATTATCGCTAGAACTGTAATAATTATACTTATTACTTACATTATTAGCAATATAACGTGCATTATTACCCATATTATGCAGTTATTATCGCTAGAACTGTAATAATTATACTTATTACTTATATTATTATCAATATAACATGCATTATTACCCATATAATGGAGTTATTATCGCTAGAACTGTAATAATTATACTTACTACTCCCGATATTATCAATATAACATCCATTATTACCCATATAATGCAGTTATTATCGCTAGAACTATAATAATTATACTTATTACTCCCAATATTATCAATATGACATGCATTATTACCCATATAATGCAGTTATTATCGCTAGAACTGTAATAATTATACTTATTACTTATATTATTCTCAATATAACATGCATTATTACCCATATTATGCAATTATAATCGCTAGAACTATAATAAATATACTTAGTACTTTTATTATCATCAATATAACATGCATTATTACCCATATTATGCAGTTATTATCGGTAGAACTATAATAAATGTACTTATTACTTTTATTATTATCAATATAACATGCACTATTAGCCATATTTTACTATTATTATCGCTAGAACTATCATAATTATACTTATTACTCCCAATATTATCAATATAACATGCATTATTACCCCTATAGTGCAGTTATTATCGCTAGAACTGTAATAATTGTACTTATTACTTACATTATTAGCAATATAACGTGCATTATTACCCATATAATGCAGTTATTATCGCTAGGACTGTAATAATTATACTTATTACTCCCGATATTATCAATATAACATCCATTATTACCCATATAATGCAGTTATTATCGCTAGAACTATAATAATTATACTTATTACTCCCAATATTATCAATATGACATGCATTATTACCCATATAATGCAGTTATTATCGCTAGAACTGTAATAATTATACTTATTACTTACATTATTATCAATATAACATGCATTATTACCCATATTATGCAATTATAATCGCTAGAACTATAATAAATATACTTAGTACTTTTATTATCATCAATATAACATGCATTATTACCCATATTATGCAGTTATTATCGGTAGAACTATAATAAATGTACTTATTACTTTTATTATTATCAATATAACATGCACTATTAGCCATATTTTACTATTATTATCGCTAGAACTATAATAATTATACTTATTACTCCCAATATTATCAATATAACATGCATTATTACCCCTATAATGAAGTTATTATCGCTAGAAATGTAATAATTATACTTACTACTTTTATTATCATCAATATAACATGCATTATTACCCATATTATGCAGTTATTATCGATAGAACTATAATAAATGTACTTATTACTTTTATTATTATCAATATAACATGCACTATTAGCCATATTGTACTGTTGATATCGCTAGAACTATAATAATTATACCTATTACTCCCAATATTATCAATATAACATGCATTATTACCCATATAATGCAGTTATTATCGCTAGGACTGTAATAATTATACTTATTGCTTATATTATTATCAATACAACATGCATTATTACCCATATAATGGAATTATTATCGCTAGAACTGTAATAATTATACTTATTACTCAAGATATTATCAATATAACATCCATTATTACCCATATAATGCAGTTATTATCGCTAGAACTGTAATAATTATACTTATTACTTATATTATTCTCAATATAACATGCATTATTACCCATATTATGCAATTATAATCGCTAGAACTATAATAAATATACTTAGTACTTTTATTATCATCAATATAACATGCATTATTACCCATATTATGCAGTTATTATCGGTAGAACTATAATAAATGTACTTATTACTTTTATTATTATCAATATAACATGCACTATTAGCCATATTTTACTATTATTATCGCTAGAACTATAATAATTATACTTATTACTCCCAATATTATCAATATAACATGCATTATTACCCCTATAATGCAGTTATTATCGCTAGAAATGTAATAATTATACTTACTACTTTTATTATCATCAATATAACATGCATTATTACCCATATTATGCAGTTATTATCGATAGAACTATAATAAATGTACTTATTACTTTTATTATTATCAATATAACATGCACTATTAGCCATATTGTACTGTTGATATCGCTAGAACTATAATAATTATACTTATTACTCCCAATATTATCAATATAACATGCATTATTACCCATATAATGCAGTTATGATCGCTAGGACTGTAATAATTATACTTATTGCTTATATTATTATCAATATAACATGCATTATTACCCATATTATGCAGTTATTATCGCTAGAACTATAATAAGTATACTTATTACTTTTATTATTATCAATATAACATGCACTATTAGCCATATTTTACTATTATTATCGCTAGAACTATCATAATTATACTTATTGCTCCCAATATTATCAATATAACATGCATTATTACCCCTATAGTGCAGTTATTATCGCAAGAACTGTAATAATTGTACTTACTACTTTTATTATCATCAATATAACATGCATTATTACCCATATTATGCAGTTATTATCGATAGAACTATAATAAATGTACTTATTACTTTTATTATTATCAATATAACATGCACTATTAGCCATATTGTACTGTTGATATCGCTAGAACTATAATAATTATACTTATTACTCCCAATATTATCAATATAACATGCATTATTACCCATATAATGCAGTTATTATCGCTAGAACTGTTATAATTATACTTATTACTTATATTATTAGCAATACAACGTGCATTATTACCCATATTATGCAGTTATAATCGCTAGAACTATAATAAATATACATAGTACTTTTTTTATGATCAATATAACATGCATTATTACCCACATTATGCAGTTATTATCGATAGAACTATAATAAATATACTTATTACTTTTATTATTATCAATATAACATGCACTATTAGCCATATTTTACTATTATTATCGCTAGAAATATAATAATTATACTTATTACTCCCGATATTATCAATATAACATGCATTATTACCCATATAATGCAGTTATTATCGCTAGAACTGTAATAATTATACTTATTACTTATATTATCAGCAATATAACGTGCATTATTACCCATATTATGCAGTTCTTATCGCGAGAACTGTAATAATTATACTTATGACTTATATTATTATCAATATAACATGCATTATTACCCATATTATGCAGTTATTATCGGTAGAACTATAATAAATATACTTAGTACTTTTATTATTATCAATATAACGTGCACTGTTAGCCATATTTTACTATTATTATCGCTAGAACTAAAACAATTATACTTATTACTCCCAATATTATCAATATAACATGCATTATTACCCATATAATGCAGTTATTATGGCTAGAACTGTAATAAATATACTTACTACTTTTATTATCATCAATATAACATGCATTATTACCCATATTATGCAGTTATTATCGCTAGAACTGTAATAATTATACTTATTACTTACACTATTAGCAATATAACGTGCATTATTACCCATATAATGGAGTTATTATCGCTAGAACTGTAATAATTATAATTATTACTTATATTGTTCTCAATATAACATGCATTATTACCCATATTATGCAGTTATAATCGCTAGAACTATAATAAATATACTTACTACTTTTATTATCATCAATATAACATGCATTATTACCCATATTATGCAGTTATTATCGATAGAACTATAATAAATATACTTATTACTTTTATTATTATCAATATAACATGCACTATTAGCCATATTTTACTATTATTATCGCTAGAACTAAAACAATTATACTTATTACTCCCAATACTATCAATATAACATGCGTTATTACCCATATAATGCAGTTATTATGGCTAGAACTGTAATAATTATACTTATTACTTATATTGCTAGCAATATAACGTGCATTATTACCCATATTATGCAGTTATTATCGATAGAACTATAATAAATATACTTATTACTTTTATTATTATCAATATAACATGCACTATTAGCAATATTTTACTATTATTATCGCTAGAACTAAAACAGTAATACTTATTACTCCCAATATTATCAATATAACATGCGTTATTACCCATATAATGCAGTTATTATCGCTAGAACTGTAATAATTATACTTATTACTTATATTATCAGCAATATAACGTGCATTATTACCCATATAATGCAGTTATTATCGCTATAACTGTAATAATTATACATATTACTTATATTATCAGCAATATAACGTGCATTATTACCCATATAATGCAGTTATTATCGCTAGAACTGTCATAATTATACTTATTACTTATATTGTTATCAATATAACATGCATTATTACCCATATTATGCAGTTATAATCGCAAGAACTATAATAAATATACTTATTACTCCCAATATTATCAATATAACATGCATTATTACCCATATTATGCAGTTATTATCGCTAGAACTATAATAAATATACGTATTACTTTTATTATCATCAATATAACATGCATTATTACCCATATTATGCAGTTATTATCGATAGAACTGTAATAAATATACTTATTGCTTTTATTATTATCAATATAGCATGCACTATTAGCCATATTTTACTATTATTATCGCTAGAACTATAATAATTATACTTATTACTCCCAATATTAACAATATAACATGCATTATTACCCCTACAATGCAGTTATTATCGCTAGAACTGTAATAATTATACTTATTACTTATATTATTATCAATATAACATGCATTATTACGCATATTATGCAGTTATTATCGCTAGAACTATAATAAATATACGTATTACTTTTATTATCATCAATATAACATGCATTATTTCTCATATTATGCAGTTATTATCGATAGAACTGTAATAAATATACTTATTGCTTTTATTATTATCCATACAGCATGCACTATTAGCCATATTTTACTATTATTATCGCTAGAACTATAATAATTATACTTATTACTCCCAATATTATCAATATAACATGCATTATTACCCCTATAATGCAGTTATTATCGCTAGAACTGTAATAATTATACTTATTACTTATATTATTATCAATATAACATGCATTATTACGCATATTATGCAGTTATAATCGCCAGAACTATAATAAATATACTTAGTACTTTTATTATCATCAATATAACATGCATTATTACCCATATAATGCAGTTATTATCGCTGGAACTGTAATAATTATACTTATTACTTATATCATTAGCAATATAACGTGCATTATTACCCATATTATGCAGTTATTATCGCTAGAACTGTAATAATTATACTTATTACTTATATTATTATCAATATAACATGCATTATTACCCATATTATGCAGTTATTATCGCTAGAACTATAATAAATATACGTATTACTTTTATTATCACCAATATAACATGCATTATTTCCCATATTATGCAGTTATTATCGATAGAACTGTAATAAATATACTTATTACTTTTATTATTATCAATATAACATGCACTAATAGCCATATTTTACTATTATTATCGCCAGAACTATCATAATTATACTTATTACTCCCAATATTATCAATATAACATGCATTATTACCCCTATAGTGCAGTTATTATCGCTAGAACTGTAATAATTGTACTTATTACTTACATTATTAGCAATATAACGTGCATTATTACCCGTATAATGCAGTTATTATCGCTAGGACTGTAATAATTATACTTATTGCTTATATTATTATCAATATAACATGCATTATTACCCATATTATACAGTTATTATCGCTAGAACTATAATAAGTATACTTATTACTTTTATTATTATCAATATAACATGCACTATTAGCCATATTTTACTATTATTATCGCTAGAACTATCATAATTATACTTATTACTCCCAATATTATCAATATAACATGCATTATTACCCCTATAATGCAGTTATTATCGCTAGAAATGTAATAATTATACTTACTACTTTTATTATCATCAATATAACATGCATTATTACCCATATTATGCAGTTATTATCGATAGAACTATAATAAATGTACTTATTACTTTTATTATTATCAATATAACATGCACTATTAGCCATATTGTACTGTTGATATCGCTAGAACTATAATAATTATACTTATTACTCCCAATATTATCAATATAACATGCATTATTACCCATATAATGCAGTTATTATCGCTAGAACTGTAATAATTATACTTATTACTTATATTATTCTCAATGTAACATGCATTATTACCCATATTATGCAGTTATAATCGCTAGAACTATAATAAATATACTTACTACTTTTATTATCATCAATGTAACATGCATTATTACCCATATTATGCAGTTATTATCGATAGAACTATAATAAATATAGTCATTACTTTTATTATTATCAATATAACATGCACTATTTGCCATATTTTACTATTATTATCGCTAGAACTATAATAATTATACTTATTACTCCCGATATTATCAATATAACATGCATTATTACCCATATAATGCAGTTACTATCGCTAGAACTGTAATAATTATACTTATTACTTATATTATCAGCAATATAACGTGCATTATTACCCATATAATGCAGTTCTTATCGCTAGAACTGTAATAATTATACTTAACACTTATATTATTATCAATATAACATGCATTATTACCCATATTATGCAGTTATTATCGCTAGAACTATAATAAATATACGTATTACTTTTATTGTCATCAATATAACATGCATTATTACGCATATTATGCAGTTATAATCGCTAGAACTATAATAAATATACTTAGTACTTTTATTATCATCAATATAACATGCATTATTACCCATATTATGCAGTTATTATCGATAGAACTATAATAAATATACTTATTACTTTTATTATTATCAATATAACATGCACTATTAGCCATATTTTACTATTATTATCGCTAGAACTAAAACAATTATACTTATTACTCCCAATATTATCAATATAACATGCGTTATTACCCATATAATGCAGTTATTATCGCTAGAACTGTAATAATTATACTTATTACTTATATTATTAGCAAAATAACGTGCATTATTACCCATATTATGCAGTAATTATCGCTAGAACTGTAATAATTATACTTATTACTTATATTATTATCAATATAACATGCATTATTACCCATATAATGCAGTTATTATCGACAGAAGTATAATAAATATACTTATTACTTTTATTATTATCAATATAACAGGCACTATTAGCCATATTTTACTATTATTATCGCTAGAACTATAATAATTATACTTATTACTCCCAATATTATCAATATAACATGCATTATTACCCATATAATGCAGTTATTATCGCTAGAACTGTAATAATTATACTTATTACTTATATTACGATCAATATAACATGCATTATTACCCATATAATGCAGTTATTATCGCTAGGACTGTAATAATTATACTTATTGCTTATATTATTATCAATATAACATGCATTATTACCCATATTATGCAGTTATTATCGCTAGAACTATAATAAGTATACTTATTACTTTTACTATTATCAATATAACATGCACTATTAGCCATATTTTACTATTATTATCGCTAGAACTATCACAATTATACTTATTACTCCCAATATTATCAATATAACATGCATTATTACCCATATTATGCAGTTATTATCGATAGAACTGGAATAAATATACTTATTACTTTTATTATCATCAATATAACATGCATTATTACCCATATTATGCAGTTATTATCGCTAGAACTGTAATAATTATACTTATTACTTATATTATTATCAATATAACATGCACTATTAGCCATATTTTACTATTATTATCGCTAGAACTATAATAATTATACTTATTACTCCCAATATTATCAATATAACATGCATTATTACCCATATAATGCAGTTATTATCGCTAGAACTGTAATAATTATACTTATTACTTATATTATTATCAATATAACATGCATTATTACGCATATTATGCAGTTATAATCGCTAGAACTATAATAAATATACTTAGTACTTTTATTATCATCAATATAACATGCATTATTACCCATATTATGCAGTTATTATCGATAGAACTATAATAAATATACTTATTACTTTTATTATTATCAATGTAACATGCACTATTAGCCATATTTTACTATTATTATCGCTAGAACTATAATAATTATACTTATTACTCCCAATATTATCTATATAACATGCATTATTACCCATATAATGCAGTTATTATCGCTAGAACTGTAATAAATATACTTACTACTTTCATTGTCATCAATATAACATGCATTACTACCCATATTATGCAGTTATTATCGATAGAACTATAATAAGTATACTTAGTACTTTTATTATTATCAATATAACATGCACTTTTAGCCATATTTTACTATTATTATCGCTAGAACTATAATAATTATACTTATTACTTCCAATATTATCAATATAACATGCATTATTACCCATATAATGCAGTTATTATCGCTAGAACTGTAATAATTATACTTATTACTTATATTATTATCAATATAACATGCATTATTACCCATATTATGCAGTTATTATCGATAGATCTATAATAAATATACTTATTACTTTTATTATTATCAATATAACATGCACTATTAGCCATATTTTACTATTATTATCGCTAGAACTATAATAATTATACTTATTACTCCCAATATTATCAATATAACATGCATTATTACCCATATAATGCAGTTATTATCGCTAGAACTGTAATAATTATACTTATTACTTATATTATTATCAATATAACATGCATTATTACCCATATTATGCAGTTATTATTGATAGAACTATAATAATTATACTTATTACTTATATTATTATCAATCTAACATGCATTATTACCCATATTATGCAGTTATTATCGCTAGAACTATAATAAATATACGTATTACTTTTATTATCATCAATATAACATGCATTATTACCCATATTATGCAGTTATTATCGATAGAACGGTAATAAATATACTTATTACTCCCGATATTATCAATATAACATCCATTATTACCCATATAATGCAGTTATTATCGCTAGAACTGTAATAATTATACTTATTACTTGTATTATTATCAATATAACATGCACTATTAGCCATATTATGCAGTTATTATCGATAGAACTGTAATAATTATACGTATTACTTTTATTATTATCAATGTAACATGCACTATTAGCCATATAATGCAGTTATTATCGCTAGAACTGTAATAATTATACGTATTATTTATATTATTATCAATATAACATGCATTATTCCCCATATTATGCAGTTATTATCGCTAGAACTATAATAAATATACGTATTACTTTTGTTATCATCAATATAACATGCATTATTACCCATATTATGCAGTTATTATCGATAGAACTGTAATAAATATACTTATTACTTTTATTATCATCAATATAACATGCATTATTACCCATATTATGCAGTTATTATCGCTAGAACTGTAATAATTATACTTATTACTTATATTGTTATCAATATAACATGCATTATTACCCATATAATGGAGTTATTATCGCTAGAACTGTAATAAATGTACTTATTACTTTTATTATTATCAATATAACATGCACTATTAGCCATATTTTACTATTATTATCGCTAGAACTATAATAATTATACTTATTACTCCCAATATTATCAATATAACATGCATTATTACCCCCATAATGCAGTTATTATCGCTAGAAATGTAATAATTATACTTACTACTTTTATTATCATCAATATAACATGCATTATTACCCATATTATGCAGTTATTATCGATAGAACTATAATAAATGTACTTATTACTTTTATTATTATCAATATAACATGCACTATTAGCCATATTTTACTATTATTATCGCTAGAACTATAATAATTATACTTATTACTCCCAATATTATCAATATAACATGCATTATTACCCATATAATGCGGTTATTATCGCTAGAACTGTAATAATTATACTTATTACTTACATTGTTAGCAATATAACGTGCATTATTACCCATATTATGCAGTTATTATTGATAGAACTATAATAAATATACTTATTACTTTTATTATTATCAATATAACATGCATCATTACCTATATTATGCAGTTATTATCGCTAGAACTATAATAAATATACTTATTACTCCCGATATTATCAATATAACATCCATTATTACCCATATAATGCAGTTATTATCGCTAGAACTGTAATAATTATACATATTACTTATATCATTATCAATATAACATGCATTATTACCCGTATTATGCAGTTATTATCGCTAGAACTATAATAAATATACGTATTACTTTTATTATCATCAATGTAACATGTATTATTACCCATATTATGCAGTTATTATCGATAGAACTGTAATAATTATACGTATTACTTTTATTATTATCAATGTAACATGCACTATTAGCCATGTTTTACTATTATTATCGCTAGAACTATAATAATTATACTTATTACACCCAATATTATCAATATAACATGCATTATTACGCATATAATGCAGTTATTATCGCTAGAACTGTAATAAATATACTTACTACTTTTATTATCATCAATATAACATGCATTATTACCCATATTATGCAGTTAATATTGATAGAACTATAATAAATATACGTATTACTTTTATTATCATCAATATAACATGCATTATTACCCATATTATGCTGTTATTATCGATAGAACTGTAATAAATATACTTATTACTTTTATTATTATCAATATAACATGCACTTTTAGCCATATTTTACTATTATTATCGCTAGAACTGTAATAATTATACTTATTACTTATATTATTATCAATATAACATGCATTATTACGCATATTATGCAGTTATAATCGCTAGAACTATAATAAATATACTTAGTACTTTTATTATCATCAATATAACATGCATTATTACCCATATTATGCAGTTATTATCGATAGAACTATAATAAATATACTTATTACTTTTATTATTATCAATGTAACATGCACTATTAGCCATATTTTACTATTATTATCGCTAGAACTATAATAATTATACTTATTACTCCCAATATTATCTATATAACATGCATTATTACCCATATAATGCAGTTATTATCGCTAGAACTGTAATAAATATACTTACTACTTTCATTGTCATCAATATAACATGCATTACTACCCATATTATGCAGTTATTATCGATAGAACTATAATAAGTATACTTAGTACTTTTATTATTATCAATATAACATGCACTTTTAGCCATATTTTACTATTATTATCGCTAGAACTATAATAATTATACTTATTACTTCCAATATTATCAATATAACATGCATTATTACCCATATAATGCAGTTATTATCGCTAGAACTGTAATAATTATACTTATTACTTATATTATTATCAATATAACATGCATTATTACCCATATTATGCAGTTATTATCGATAGATCTATAATAAATATACTTATTACTTTTATTATTATCAATATAACATGCACTATTAGCCATATTTTACTATTATTATCGCTAGAACTATAATAATTATACTTATTACTCCCAATATTATCAATATAACATGCATTATTACCCATATTATGCAGTTATTATCGCTAGAACTATAATAAATATACGTATTACTTTTATTATCATCAATATAACATGCATTATTACCCATATTATGCAGTTATTATCGATAGAACGGTAATAAATATACTTATTACTCCCGATATTATCAATATAACATCCATTATTACCCATATAATGCAGTTATTATCGCTAGAACTGTAATAATTATACTTATTACTTGTATTATTATCAATATAACATGCACTATTAGCCATATTATGCAGTTATTATCGATAGAACTGTAATAATTATACGTATTACTTTTATTATTATCAATGTAACATGCACTATTAGCCATATAATGCAGTTATTATCGCTAGAACTGTAATAATTATACTTATTATTTATATTATTATCAATATAACATGCATTATTACCCATATTATGCAGTTATTATCGCTAGAACTATAATAAATATACGTATTACTTTTGTTATCATCAATATAACATGCATTATTACCCATATTATGCAGTTATTATCGATAGAACTGTAATAAATATACTTATTACTTTTATTATCATCAATATAACATGCATTATTACCCATATTATGCAGTTATTATCGCTAGAACTGTAATAATTATACTTATTACTTATATTATTATCAATATAACATGCATTATTACCCATATAATGGAGTTATTATCGCTAGAACTGTAATAAATGTACTTATTACTTTTATTATTATCAATATAACATGCACTATTAGCCATATTTTACTATTATTATCGCTAGAACTATAATAATTATACTTATTACTCCCAATATTATCAATATAACATGCATTATTACCCCCATAATGCAGTTATTATCGCTAGAAATGTAATAATTATACTTACTACTTTTATTATCATCAATATAACATGCATTATTACCCATATTATGCAGTTATTATCGATAGAACTATAATAAATGTACTTATTACTTTTATTATTATCAATATAACATGCACTATTAGCCATATTTTACTATTATTATCGCTAGAACTATAATAATTATACTTATTACTCCCAATATTATCAATATAACATGCATTATTACCCATATAATGCGGTTATTATCGCTAGAACTGTAATAATTATACTTATTACTTACATTGTTAGCAATATAACGTGCATTATTACCCATATTATGCAGTTATTATTGATAGAACTATAATAAATATACTTATTACTTTTATTATTATCAATATAACATGCATCATTACCTATATTATGCAGTTATTATCGCTAGAACTATAATAAATATACTTATTACTCCCGATATTATCAATATAACATCCATTATTACCCATATAATGCAGTTATTATCGCTAGAACTGTAATAATTATACATATTACTTATATCATTATCAATATAACATGCATTATTACCCGTATTATGCAGTTATTATCGCTAGAACTATAATAAATATACGTATTACTTTTATTATCATCAATGTAACATGTATTATTACCCATATTATGCAGTTATTATCGATAGAACTGTAATAATTATACGTATTACTTTTATTATTATCAATGTAACATGCACTATTAGCCATGTTTTACTATTATTATCGCTAGAACTATAATAATTATACTTATTACACCCAATATTATCAATATAACATGCATTATTACGCATATAATGCAGTTATTATCGCTAGAACTGTAATAAATATACTTACTACTTTTATTATCATCAATATAACATGCATTATTACCCATATTATGCAGTTAATATTGATAGAACTATAATAAATATACGTATTACTTTTATTATCATCAATATAACATGCATTATTACCCATATTATGCTGTTATTATCGATAGAACTGTAATAAATATACTAATTACTTTTATTACTATCAAAATAACATGCACTATTAGCGATATTTTACTATTATTATCGCTTGAACTAAAACAATTATACTTATTACTCCCGATATTATCAACATAACATGCATTATTACCTATATTATACAGTTATTATCGATAGAACTGTAATAAATATACTTATTACTTTTAGTACTATCAAAATAACATGCACTATTAGCCATATTTTACTATTATTATCGCTTGAACTAAAACAATTATACTTATTACTCCCGATAGTATCAATATAACATGCATTATTACGCATATAATGCAGTTATTATCGCTAGAACTGTAATAATTATACTTATTGCTTATATTATTATCAATATAACATGCATTATTACCCATATTATGCAGTTATTATCGCTAGAACTATAATAAGTATACTTATTACTTTTATTATTATCAATATAACATGCACTATTAGCCATATTTTACTATTATTATCGCTAGAACTATCATAATTATACTTATTACTCCCAATATTATCAATATAACATGCATTATTACCCATATAATGCAGTTATTATCGCTAGAACTGTAATAATTATACTTATTACTTATATTATTATCAATATAACATGCATTATTACCCATATTATGCAGTTATTATCGATAGAACTATAATAAATATACTTATTACTTTTATTATTATCAATATAACATGCACTATTAGCCATATTTTACTATTATTATCGCTAGAACTATAATAATTATACTTATTACTCCCAATATTATCAATATAACATGCATTATTACCCATATAATGCAGTTATTATCGCTAGAACTGTAATAATTATACTTATTACTTATATTATTATCAATATAACATGCATTATTACCCATATTATGCAGTTATTATCGCTAGAACTATAATAAATATACGTATTACTTTTGTTGTCATCAATATAACATGCATTATTACCCATATTGTGCTGTTATTATCGCTAGAACTATAATAAGTATACTTATTACTTTTATTATTATCAATATAACATGCACTATTACCCATATTATGCAGTTATTATCGGTAGAACTATAATAAATGTACTTATTACTTTTATTATTATCAATATAACATGCACTATTAGCCATATTTTACTATTATTATCGCTAGAACTATAATAATTATACTTATTACTCCCAATATTATCAATATAACATGCATTATTACCCCTATAATGCAGTTATTATCGCTAGAAATGTAATAATTATACTTACTACTTTTATTATCATCAATATAACATGCATTATTACCCATATTATGGGGTTATTATCGATAGAATTATAATAAATGTACTTATTACTTTTATTATTATCAATATAACATGCACTATTAGCCATATTGTACTGTTGATATCGCTAGAACTATAATAGTTATACTTATTACTCCCAATATTATCAATATAACATGCATTATTACCCATATAATGCAGTTATTATCGCTAGGACTGTAATAATTATACTTATTGCTTATATTATTATCAATATAACATGCATTATTACCCATATTATGCAGTTATTATCGCTAGAACTATAATAAGTATACTTATTACTTTTATTATTATCAATATAACATGCACTATTAGCCATATTTTACTATTATTATCGCTAGAACTATCATAATTATACTTATTACTCCCAATATTATCAATATAACATGCATTATTACCCCTATAGTGCAGTTATTATCGCTAGAACTGTAATAATTGTACTTATTACTTACATTATTAGCAATATAACGTGCATTATTACCCATATTATGCAGTTATTATCGCTAGAACTGTAATAATTATACTTATTACTTATATTATTATCAATATAACATGCATTATTACCCATATAATGGAGTTATTATCGCTAGAACTGTAATAATTATACTTATTACTCCCGATATTATCAATATAACATCCATTATTACCCATATAATGCAGTTATTATCGCTAGAACTGTAATAATTATACTTATTACTTATATTATTCTCAATATAACATGCATTATTACCCATATTATGCAATTATAATCGCTAGAACTATAATAAATATACTTAGTACTTTTATTATCATCAATATAACATGCATTATTACCCATATTATGCAGGTATTATCGGTAGAACTATAATAAATGTACTTATTACTTTTATTATTATCAATATAACATGCACTATTAGCCATATTTTACTATTATTATCGCTAGAACTATAATAATTATACTTATTACTCCCAATATTATCAATATAACATGCATTATTACCCCTATAATGCAGTTATTATCGCTAGAAATGTAATAATTATACTTACTACTTTTATTATCATCAATATAACATGCATTATTACCCATATTATGCAGTTATTATCGATAGAACTATAATAAATGTACTTATTACTTTTATTATTATCAATATAACATGCACTATTAGCCATATTGTACTGTTGATATCGCTAGAACTATAATAATTATACTTATTACTCCCAATATTATCAATATAACATGCATTATTACCCATATAATGCAGTTATTATCGCTAGAACTGTAATAATTGTACTTATTACTTATATTATTCTCAACATAACATGCATTATTACCCATATTATGCAGTTATAATCGCTAGAACTATAATAAATATACTTACTACTTTTATTATCATCAATATAACATGCATTATTACCCATATTATGCAGTTATTATCGATAGAACTATAATAAATATACTTATTACTTTTATTATTATCTATGTAACATGCACTATTAGCCATATTTTACTATTATTATCGCTAGAACTATAATAATTATACTTATTACTCCCAATATTATCTATATAACATGCATTATTACCCATATAATGCAGTTATTATCGCTAGAACTGTAATAATTATACTTATTACTTATATTATTATCAATATAACATGCATTATTACCCATATTATGCAGTTATTATCGATAGATCTATAATAAATATACTTATTACTTTTATTATTATCAATATAACATGCACTATTAGCCATATTTTACTATTATTATCGCTAGAACTATAATAATTATACTTATTACTCCCAATATTATCAATATAACATGCATTATTACCCATATAATGCAGTTATTATCGCTAGAACTGTAATAAATATACTTACTACTTTTATTATCATCAATATAACATGCATTATTACCCATATTATGCAGTTAATATTGATAGAACTATAATAAATATACGTATTACTTTTATTATCATCAATATAACATGCATTATTACCCATATTATGCTGTTATTATCGATAGAACTGTAATAAATATACTTATTACTTTTATTATTATCAATATAACATGCACTTTTAGCCATATTTTACTATTATTATCGCTAGAACTGTAATAATTATACTTATTACTTATATTATTATCAATATAACATGCATTATTACGCATATTATGCAGTTATAATCGCTAGAACTATAATAAATATACTTAGTACTTTTATTATCATCAATATAACATGCATTATTACCCATATTATGCAGTTATTATCGATAGAACTATAATAAATATACTTATTACTTTTATTATTATCAATGTAACATGCACTATTAGCCATATTTTACTATTATTATCGCTAGAACTATAATAATTATACTTATTACTCCCAATATTATCTATATAACATGCATTATTACCCATATAATGCAGTTATTATCGCTAGAACTGTAATAAATATACTTACTACTTTCATTGTCATCAATATAACATGCATTACTACCCATATTATGCAGTTATTATCGATAGAACTATAATAAGTATACTTAGTACTTTTATTATTATCAATATAACATGCACTTTTAGCCATATTTTACTATTATTATCGCTAGAACTATAATAATTATACTTATTACTTCCAATATTATCAATATAACATGCATTATTACCCATATAATGCAGTTATTATCGCTAGAACTGTAATAATTATACTTATTACTTATATTATTATCAATATAACATGCATTATTACCCATATTATGCAGTTATTATCGATAGATCTATAATAAATATACTTATTACTTTTATTATTATCAATATAACATGCACTATTAGCCATATTTTACTATTATTATCGCTAGAACTATAATAATTATACTTATTACTCCCAATATTATCAATATAACATGCATTATTACCCATATAATGCAGTTATTATCGCTAGAACTGTAATAATTATACTTATTACTTATATTATTATCAATATAACATGCATTATTACCCATATTATGCAGTTATTATTGATAGAACTATAATAATTATACTTATTACTTATATTATTATCAATCTAACATGCATTATTACCCATATTATGCAGTTATTATCGCTAGAACTATAATAAATATACGTATTACTTTTATTATCATCAATATAACATGCATTATTACCCATATTATGCAGTTATTATCGATAGAACGGTAATAAATATACTTATTACTCCCGATATTATCAATATAACATCCATTATTACCCATATAATGCAGTTATTATCGCTAGAACTGTAATAATTATACTTATTACTTGTATTATTATCAATATAACATGCACTATTAGCCATATTATGCAGTTATTATCGATAGAACTGTAATAATTATACGTATTACTTTTATTATTATCAATGTAACATGCACTATTAGCCATATAATGCAGTTATTATCGCTAGAACTGTAATAATTATACTTATTATTTATATTATTATCAATATAACATGCATTATTACCCATATTATGCAGTTATTATCGCTAGAACTATAATAAATATACGTATTACTTTTGTTATCATCAATATAACATGCATTATTACCCATATTATGCAGTTATTATCGATAGAACTGTAATAAATATACTTATTACTTTTATTATCATCAATATAACATGCATTATTACCCATATTATGCAGTTATTATCGCTAGAACTGTAATAATTATACTTATTACTTATATTATTATCAATATAACATGCATTATTACCCATATAATGGAGTTATTATCGCTAGAACTGTAATAAATGTACTTATTACTTTTATTATTATCAATATAACATGCACTATTAGCCATATTTTACTATTATTATCGCTAGAACTATAATAATTATACTTATTACTCCCAATATTATCAATATAACATGCATTATTACCCCCATAATGCAGTTATTATCGCTAGAAATGTAATAATTATACTTACTACTTTTATTATCATCAATATAACATGCATTATTACCCATATTATGCAGTTATTATCGATAGAACTATAATAAATGTACTTATTACTTTTATTATTATCAATATAACATGCACTATTAGCCATATTTTACTATTATTATCGCTAGAACTATAATAATTATACTTATTACTCCCAATATTATCAATATAACATGCATTATTACCCATATAATGCGGTTATTATCGCTCGAACTGTAATAATTATACTTATTACTTACATTGTTAGCAATATAACGTGCATTATTACCCATATTATGCAGTTATTATTGATAGAACTATAATAAATATACTTATTACTTTTATTATTATCAATATAACATGCATCATTACCTATATTATGCAGTTATTATCGCTAGAACTATAATAAATATACTTATTACTCCCGATATTATCAATATAACATCCATTATTACCCATATAATGCAGTTATTATCGCTAGAACTGTAATAATTATACATATTACTTATATCATTATCAATATAACATGCATTATTACCCATATTATGCAGTTAATATTGATAGAACTATAATAAATATACGTATTACTTTTATTATCATCAATATAACATGCATTATTACCCATATTATGCTGTTATTATCGATAGAACTGTAATAAATATACTAATTACTTTTATTACTATCAAAATAACATGCACTATTAGCGATATTTTACTATTATTATCGCTTGAACTAAAACAATTATACTTATTACTCCCGATATTATCAACATAACATGCATTATTACCTATATTATACAGTTATTATCGATAGAACTGTAATAAATATACTTATTACTTTTAGTACTATCAAAATAACATGCACTATTAGCCATATTTTACTATTATTATCGCTTGAACTAAAACAATTATACTTATTACTCCCGATAGTATCAATATAACATGCATTATTACGCATATAATGCAGTTATTATCGCTAGAACTGTAATAATTATACTTATTGCTTATATTATTATCAATATAACATGCATTATTACCCATATTATGCAGTTATTATCGCTAGAACTATAATAAGTATACTTATTACTTTTATTATTATCAATATAACATGCACTATTAGCCATATTTTACTATTATTATCGCTAGAACTATCATAATTATACTTATTACTCCCAATATTATCAATATAACATGCATTATTACCCATATAATGCAGTTATTATCGCTAGAACTGTAATAATTATACTTATTACTTATATTATTATCAATATAACATGCATTATTACCCATATTATGCAGTTATTATCGATAGAACTATAATAAATATACTTATTACTTTTATTATTATCAATATAACATGCACTATTAGCCATATTTTACTATTATTATCGCTAGAACTATAATAATTATACTTATTACTCCCAATATTATCAATATAACATGCATTATTACCCATATAATGCAGTTATTATCGCTAGAACTGTAATAATTATACTTATTACTTATATTATTATCAATATAACATGCATTATTACCCATATTATGCAGTTATTATCGCTAGAACTATAATAAATATACGTATTACTTTTGTTGTCATCAATATAACATGCATTATTACCCATATTGTGCTGTTATTATCGCTAGAACTATAATAAGTATACTTATTACTTTTATTATTATCAATATAACATGCACTATTACCCATATTATGCAGTTATTATCGGTAGAACTATAATAAATGTACTTATTACTTTTATTATTATCAATATAACATGCACTATTAGCCATATTGTACTGTTGATATCGCTAGAACTATAATAATTATACTTATTACTCCCAATATTATCAATATAACATGCATTATTACCCATATAATGCAGTTATTATCGCTAGAACTGTAATAATTGTACTTATTACTTATATTATTCTCAACATAACATGCATTATTACCCATATTATGCAGTTATAATCGCTAGAACTATAATAAATATACTTACTACTTTTATTATCATCAATATAACATGCATTATTACCCATATTATGCAGTTATTATCGATAGAACTATAATAAATATACTTATTACTTTTATTATTATCTATGTAACATGCACTATTAGCCATATTTTACTATTATTATCGCTAGAACTATAATAATTATACTTATTACTCCCAATATTATCTATATAACATGCATTATTACCCATATAATGCAGTTATTATCGCTAGAACTGTAATAATTATACTTATTACTTATATTATTATCAATATAACATGCATTATTACCCATATTATGCAGTTATTATCGATAGATCTATAATAAATATACTTATTACTTTTATTATTATCAATATAACATGCACTATTAGCCATATTTTACTATTATTATCGCTAGAACTATAATAATTATACTTATTACTCCCAATATTATCAATATAACATGCATTATTACCCATATAATGCAGTTATTATCGCTAGAACTGTAATAAATATACTTACTACTTTTATTATCATCAATATAACATGCATTATTACCCATATTATGCAGTTAATATTGATAGAACTATAATAAATATACGTATTACTTTTATTATCATCAATATAACATGCATTATTACCCATATTATGCTGTTATTATCGATAGAACTGTAATAAATATACTTATTACTTTTATTATTATCAATATAACATGCACTTTTAGCCATATTTTACTATTATTATCGCTAGAACTGTAATAATTATACTTATTACTTATATTATTATCAATATAACATGCATTATTACGCATATTATGCAGTTATAATCGCTAGAACTATAATAAATATACTTAGTACTTTTATTATCATCAATATAACATGCATTATTACCCATATTATGCAGTTATTATCGATAGAACTATAATAAATATACTTATTACTTTTATTATTATCAATGTAACATGCACTATTAGCCATATTTTACTATTATTATCGCTAGAACTATAATAATTATACTTATTACTCCCAATATTATCTATATAACATGCATTATTACCCATATAATGCAGTTATTATCGCTAGAACTGTAATAAATATACTTACTACTTTCATTGTCATCAATATAACATGCATTACTACCCATATTATGCAGTTATTATCGATAGAACTATAATAAGTATACTTAGTACTTTTATTATTATCAATATAACATGCACTTTTAGCCATATTTTACTATTATTATCGCTAGAACTATAATAATTATACTTATTACTTCCAATATTATCAATATAACATGCATTATTACCCATATAATGCAGTTATTATCGCTAGAACTGTAATAATTATACTTATTACTTATATTATTATCAATATAACATGCATTATTACCCATATTATGCAGTTATTATCGATAGATCTATAATAAATATACTTATTACTTTTATTATTATCAATATAACATGCACTATTAGCCATATTTTACTATTATTATCGCTAGAACTATAATAATTATACTTATTACTCCCAATATTATCAATATAACATGCATTATTACCCATATAATGCAGTTATTATCGCTAGAACTGTAATAATTATACTTATTACTTATATTATTATCAATATAACATGCATTATTACCCATATTATGCAGTTATTATTGATAGAACTATAATAATTATACTTATTACTTATATTATTATCAATCTAACATGCATTATTACCCATATTATGCAGTTATTATCGCTAGAACTATAATAAATATACGTATTACTTTTATTATCATCAATATAACATGCATTATTACCCATATTATGCAGTTATTATCGATAGAACGGTAATAAATATACTTATTACTCCCGATATTATCAATATAACATCCATTATTACCCATATAATGCAGTTATTATCGCTAGAACTGTAATAATTATACTTATTACTTGTATTATTATCAATATAACATGCACTATTAGCCATATTATGCAGTTATTATCGATAGAACTGTAATAATTATACGTATTACTTTTATTATTATCAATGTAACATGCACTATTAGCCATATAATGCAGTTATTATCGCTAGAACTGTAATAATTATACTTATTATTTATATTATTATCAATATAACATGCATTATTACCCATATTATGCAGTTATTATCGCTAGAACTATAATAAATATACGTATTACTTTTGTTATCATCAATATAACATGCATTATTACCCATATTATGCAGTTATTATCGATAGAACTGTAATAAATATACTTATTACTTTTATTATCATCAATATAACATGCATTATTACCCATATTATGCAGTTATTATCGCTAGAACTGTAATAATTATACTTATTACTTATATTATTATCAATATAACATGCATTATTACCCATATAATGGAGTTATTATCGCTAGAACTGTAATAAATGTACTTATTACTTTTATTATTATCAATATAACATGCACTATTAGCCATATTTTACTATTATTATCGCTAGAACTATAATAATTATACTTATTACTCCCAATATTATCAATATAACATGCATTATTACCCCCATAATGCAGTTATTATCGCTAGAAATGTAATAATTATACTTACTACTTTTATTATCATCAATATAACATGCATTATTACCCATATTATGCAGTTATTATCGATAGAACTATAATAAATGTACTTATTACTTTTATTATTATCAATATAACATGCACTATTAGCCATATTTTACTATTATTATCGCTAGAACTATAATAATTATACTTATTACTCCCAATATTATCAATATAACATGCATTATTACCCATATAATGCGGTTATTATCGCTCGAACTGTAATAATTATACTTATTACTTACATTGTTAGCAATATAACGTGCATTATTACCCATATTATGCAGTTATTATTGATAGAACTATAATAAATATACTTATTACTTTTATTATTATCAATATAACATGCATCATTACCTATATTATGCAGTTATTATCGCTAGAACTATAATAAATATACTTATTACTCCCGATATTATCAATATAACATCCATTATTACCCATATAATGCAGTTATTATCGCTAGAACTGTAATAATTATACATATTACTTATATCATTATCAATATAACATGCATTATTACCCATATTATGCAGTTAATATTGATAGAACTATAATAAATATACGTATTACTTTTATTATCATCAATATAACATGCATTATTACCCATATTATGCTGTTATTATCGATAGAACTGTAATAAATATACTAATTACTTTTATTACTATCAAAATAACATGCACTATTAGCGATATTTTACTATTATTATCGCTTGAACTAAAACAATTATACTTATTACTCCCGATATTATCAACATAACATGCATTATTACCTATATTATACAGTTATTATCGATAGAACTGTAATAAATATACTTATTACTTTTAGTACTATCAAAATAACATGCACTATTAGCCATATTTTACTATTATTATCGCTTGAACTAAAACAATTATACTTATTACTCCCGATAGTATCAATATAACATGCATTATTACGCATATAATGCAGTTATTATCGCTAGAACTGTAATAATTATACTTATTGCTTATATTATTATCAATATAACATGCATTATTACCCATATTATGCAGTTATTATCGCTAGAACTATAATAAGTATACTTATTACTTTTATTATTATCAATATAACATGCACTATTAGCCATATTTTACTATTATTATCGCTAGAACTATCATAATTATACTTATTACTCCCAATATTATCAATATAACATGCATTATTACCCATATAATGCAGTTATTATCGCTAGAACTGTAATAATTATACTTATTACTTATATTATTATCAATATAACATGCATTATTACCCATATTATGCAGTTATTATCGATAGAACTATAATAAATATACTTATTACTTTTATTATTATCAATATAACATGCACTATTAGCCATATTTTACTATTATTATCGCTAGAACTATAATAATTATACTTATTACTCCCAATATTATCAATATAACATGCATTATTACCCATATAATGCAGTTATTATCGCTAGAACTGTAATAATTATACTTATTACTTATATTATTATCAATATAACATGCATTATTACCCATATTATGCAGTTATTATCGCTAGAACTATAATAAATATACGTATTACTTTTGTTGTCATCAATATAACATGCATTATTACCCATATTGTGCTGTTATTATCGCTAGAACTATAATAAGTATACTTATTACTTTTATTATTATCAATATAACATGCACTATTACCCATATTATGCAGTTATTATCGGTAGAACTATAATAAATGTACTTATTACTTTTATTATTATCAATATAACATGCACTATTAGCCATATTTTACTATTATTATCGCTAGAACTATAATAATTATACTTATTACTCCCAATATTATCAATATAACATGCATTATTACCCCTATAATGCAGTTATTATCGCTAGAAATGTAATAATTATACTTACTACTTTTATTATCATCAATATAACATGCATTATTACCCATATTATGGGGTTATTATCGATAGAATTATAATAAATGTACTTATTACTTTTATTATTATCAATATAACATGCACTATTAGCCATATTGTACTGTTGATATCGCTAGAACTATAATAGTTATACTTATTACTCCCAATATTATCAATATAACATGCATTATTACCCATATAATGCAGTTATTATCGCTAGGACTGTAATAATTATACTTATTGCTTATATTATTATCAATATAACATGCATTATTACCCATATTATGCAGTTATTATCGCTAGAACTATAATAAGTATACTTATTACTTTTATTATTATCAATATAACATGCACTATTAGCCATATTTTACTATTATTATCGCTAGAACTATCATAATTATACTTATTACTCCCAATATTATCAATATAACATGCATTATTACCCATATAATGCAGTTATTATCGCTAGAACTGTAATAATTATACTTATTACTTATATTATTATCAATATAACATGCATTATTACCCATATTATGCAGTTATTATCGATAGAACTATAATAAATATACTTATTACTTTTATTATTATCAATATAACATGCACTATTAGCCATATTTTACTATTATTATCGCTAGAACTATAATAATTATACTTATTACTCCCAATATTATCAATATAACATGCATTATTACCCATATAATGCAGTTATTATCGCTAGAACTGTAATAATTATACTTATTACTTATATTATTATCAATATAACATGCATTATTACCCATATTATGCAGTTATTATCGCTAGAACTATAATAAATATACGTATTACTTTTGTTGTCATCAATATAACATGCATTATTACCCATATTGTGCTGTTATTATCGCTAGAACTATAATAAGTATACTTATTACTTTTATTATTATCAATATAACATGCACTATTACCCATATTATGCAGTTATTATCGGTAGAACTATAATAAATGTACTTATTACTTTTATTATTATCAATATAACATGCACTATTAGCCATATTTTACTATTATTATCGCTAGAACTATAATAATTATACTTATTACTCCCAATATTATCAATATAACATGCATTATTACCCCTATAATGCAGTTATTATCGCTAGAAATGTAATAATTATACTTACTACTTTTATTATCATCAATATAACATGCATTATTACCCATATTATGGGGTTATTATCGATAGAATTATAATAAATGTACTTATTACTTTTATTATTATCAATATAACATGCACTATTAGCCATATTGTACTGTTGATATCGCTAGAACTATAATAGTTATACTTATTACTCCCAATATTATCAATATAACATGCATTATTACCCATATAATGCAGTTATTATCGCTAGGACTGTAATAATTATACTTATTGCTTATATTATTATCAATATAACATGCATTATTACCCATATTATGCAGTTATTATCGCTAGAACTATAATAAGTATACTTATTACTTTTATTATTATCAATATAACATGCACTATTAGCCATATTTTACTATTATTATCGCTAGAACTATCATAATTATACTTATTACTCCCAATATTATCAATATAACATGCATTATTACCCCTATAGTGCAGTTATTATCGCTAGAACTGTAATAATTGTACTTATTACTTACATTATTAGCAATATAACGTGCATTATTACCCATATTATGCAGTTATTATCGATAGAACTATAATAAATATACTTATTACTTTTATTATTATCAATGTAACATGCACTATTAGCCATATTTTACTATTATTATCGCTAGAACTATAATAATTATACTTATTACTCCCAATATTATCTATATAACATGCATTATTACCCATATAATGCAGTTATTATCGCTAGAACTGTAATAAATATACTTACTACTTTCATTGTCATCAATATAACATGCATTACTACCCATATTATGCAGTTATTATCGATAGAACTATAATAAGTATACTTAGTACTTTTATTATTATCAATATAACATGCACTTTTAGCCATATTTTACTATTATTATCGCTAGAACTATAATAATTATACTTATTACTTCCAATATTATCAATATAACATGCATTATTACCCATATAATGCAGTTATTATCGCTAGAACTGTAATAATTATACTTATTACTTATATTATTATCAATATAACATGCATTATTACCCATATTATGCAGTTATTATCGATAGATCTATAATAAATATACTTATTACTTTTATTATTATCAATATAACATGCACTATTAGCCATATTTTACTATTATTATCGCTAGAACTATAATAATTATACTTATTACTCCCAATATTATCAATATAACATGCATTATTACCCATATAATGCAGTTATTATCGCTAGAACTGTAATAATTATACTTATTACTTATATTATTATCAATATAACATGCATTATTACCCATATTATGCAGTTATTATTGATAGAACTATAATAATTATACTTATTACTTATATTATTATCAATCTAACATGCATTATTACCCATATTATGCAGTTATTATCGCTAGAACTATAATAAATATACGTATTACTTTTATTATCATCAATATAACATGCATTATTACCCATATTATGCAGTTATTATCGATAGAACGGTAATAAATATACTTATTACTCCCGATATTATCAATATAACATCCATTATTACCCATATAATGCAGTTATTATCGCTAGAACTGTAATAATTATACTTATTACTTGTATTATTATCAATATAACATGCACTATTAGCCATATTATGCAGTTATTATCGATAGAACTGTAATAATTATACGTATTACTTTTATTATTATCAATGTAACATGCACTATTAGCCATATAATGCAGTTATTATCGCTAGAACTGTAATAATTATACTTATTATTTATATTATTATCAATATAACATGCATTATTACCCATATTATGCAGTTATTATCGCTAGAACTATAATAAATATACGTATTACTTTTGTTATCATCAATATAACATGCATTATTACCCATATTATGCAGTTATTATCGATAGAACTGTAATAAATATACTTATTACTTTTATTATCATCAATATAACATGCATTATTACCCATATTATGCAGTTATTATCGCTAGAACTGTAATAATTATACTTATTACTTATATTATTATCAATATAACATGCATTATTACCCATATAATGGAGTTATTATCGCTAGAACTGTAATAAATGTACTTATTACTTTTATTATTATCAATATAACATGCACTATTAGCCATATTTTACTATTATTATCGCTAGAACTATAATAATTATACTTATTACTCCCAATATTATCAATATAACATGCATTATTACCCCCATAATGCAGTTATTATCGCTAGAAATGTAATAATTATACTTACTACTTTTATTATCATCAATATAACATGCATTATTACCCATATTATGCAGTTATTATCGATAGAACTATAATAAATGTACTTATTACTTTTATTATTATCAATATAACATGCACTATTAGCCATATTTTACTATTATTATCGCTAGAACTATAATAATTATACTTATTACTCCCAATATTATCAATATAACATGCATTATTACCCATATAATGCGGTTATTATCGCTCGAACTGTAATAATTATACTTATTACTTACATTGTTAGCAATATAACGTGCATTATTACCCATATTATGCAGTTATTATTGATAGAACTATAATAAATATACTTATTACTTTTATTATTATCAATATAACATGCATCATTACCTATATTATGCAGTTATTATCGCTAGAACTATAATAAATATACTTATTACTCCCGATATTATCAATATAACATCCATTATTACCCATATAATGCAGTTATTATCGCTAGAACTGTAATAATTATACATATTACTTATATCATTATCAATATAACATGCATTATTACCCATATTATGCAGTTAATATTGATAGAACTATAATAAATATACGTATTACTTTTATTATCATCAATATAACATGCATTATTACCCATATTATGCTGTTATTATCGATAGAACTGTAATAAATATACTAATTACTTTTATTACTATCAAAATAACATGCACTATTAGCGATATTTTACTATTATTATCGCTTGAACTAAAACAATTATACTTATTACTCCCGATATTATCAACATAACATGCATTATTACCTATATTATACAGTTATTATCGATAGAACTGTAATAAATATACTTATTACTTTTAGTACTATCAAAATAACATGCACTATTAGCCATATTTTACTATTATTATCGCTTGAACTAAAACAATTATACTTATTACTCCCGATAGTATCAATATAACATGCATTATTACGCATATAATGCAGTTATTATCGCTAGAACTGTAATAATTATACTTATTGCTTATATTATTATCAATATAACATGCATTATTACCCATATTATGCAGTTATTATCGCTAGAACTATAATAAGTATACTTATTACTTTTATTATTATCAATATAACATGCACTATTAGCCATATTTTACTATTATTATCGCTAGAACTATCATAATTATACTTATTACTCCCAATATTATCAATATAACATGCATTATTACCCATATAATGCAGTTATTATCGCTAGAACTGTAATAATTATACTTATTACTTATATTATTATCAATATAACATGCATTATTACCCATATTATGCAGTTATTATCGATAGAACTATAATAAATATACTTATTACTTTTATTATTATCAATATAACATGCACTATTAGCCATATTTTACTATTATTATCGCTAGAACTATAATAATTATACTTATTACTCCCAATATTATCAATATAACATGCATTATTACCCATATAATGCAGTTATTATCGCTAGAACTGTAATAATTATACTTATTACTTATATTATTATCAATATAACATGCATTATTACCCATATTATGCAGTTATTATCGCTAGAACTATAATAAATATACGTATTACTTTTGTTGTCATCAATATAACATGCATTATTACCCATATTGTGCTGTTATTATCGCTAGAACTATAATAAGTATACTTATTACTTTTATTATTATCAATATAACATGCACTATTACCCATATTATGCAGTTATTATCGGTAGAACTATAATAAATGTACTTATTACTTTTATTATTATCAATATAACATGCACTATTAGCCATATTTTACTATTATTATCGCTAGAACTATAATAATTATACTTATTACTCCCAATATTATCAATATAACATGCATTATTACCCCTATAATGCAGTTATTATCGCTAGAAATGTAATAATTATACTTACTACTTTTATTATCATCAATATAACATGCATTATTACCCATATTATGGGGTTATTATCGATAGAATTATAATAAATGTACTTATTACTTTTATTATTATCAATATAACATGCACTATTAGCCATATTGTACTGTTGATATCGCTAGAACTATAATAGTTATACTTATTACTCCCAATATTATCAATATAACATGCATTATTACCCATATAATGCAGTTATTATCGCTAGGACTGTAATAATTATACTTATTGCTTATATTATTATCAATATAACATGCATTATTACCCATATTATGCAGTTATTATCGCTAGAACTATAATAAGTATACTTATTACTTTTATTATTATCAATATAACATGCACTATTAGCCATATTTTACTATTATTATCGCTAGAACTATCATAATTATACTTATTACTCCCAATATTATCAATATAACATGCATTATTACCCCTATAGTGCAGTTATTATCGCTAGAACTGTAATAATTGTACTTATTACTTACATTATTAGCAATATAACGTGCATTATTACCCATATTATGCAGTTATTATCGCTAGAACTGTAATAATTATACTTATTACTTATATTATTATCAATATAACATGCATTATTACCCATATAATGGAGTTATTATCGCTAGAACTGTAATAATTATACTTATTACTCCCGATATTATCAATATAACATGCATTATTACCCATATAATGCAGTTATTATCGCTAGAACTGTAATAATTATACTTATTACTTATATTATTATCAATATAACATGCATTATTACCCATATTATGCAGTTAATATTGATAGAACTATAATAAATATACGTATTACTTTTATTATCATCAATATAACATGCATTATTACCCATATTATGCTGTTATTATCGATAGATCTATAATAAATATACTTATTACTTTTATTATTATCAATATAACATGCACTATTAGCCATATTTTACTATTATTATCGCTAGAACTATAATAATTATACTTATTACTCCCAATATTATCAATATAACATGCATTATTACCCATATAATGCAGTTATTATCGCTAGAACTGTAATAAATATACTTACTACTTTTATTATCATCAATATAACATGCATTATTACCCATATTATGCAGTTAATATTGATAGAACTATAATAAATATACGTATTACTTTTATTATCATCAATATAACATGCATTATTACCCATATTATGCTGTTATTATCGATAGAACTGTAATAAATATACTTATTACTTTTATTATTATCAATATAACATGCACTTTTAGCCATATTTTACTATTATTATCGCTAGAACTGTAATAATTATACTTATTACTTATATTATTATCAATATAACATGCATTATTACGCATATTATGCAGTTATAATCGCTAGAACTATAATAAATATACTTAGTACTTTTATTATCATCAATATAACATGCATTATTACCCATATTATGCAGTTATTATCGATAGAACTATAATAAATACACTTATTACTTTTATTATTATCAATGTAACATGCACTATTAGCCATATTTTACTATTATTATCGCTAGAACTATAATAATTATACTTATTACTCCCAATATTATCTATATAACATGCATTATTACCCATATAATGCAGTTATTATCGCTAGAACTGTAATAAATATACTTACTACTTTCATTGTCATCAATATAACATGCATTACTACCCATATTATGCAGTTATTATCGATAGAACTATAATAAGTATACTTAGTACTTTTATTATTATCAATATAACATGCACTTTTAGCCATATTTTACTATTATTATCGCTAGAACTATAATAATTATACTTATTACTTCCAATATTATCAATATAACATGCATTATTACCCATATAATGCAGTTATTATCGCTAGAACTGTAATAATTATACTTATTACTTATATTATTATCAATATAACATGCATTATTACCCATATTATGCAGTTATTATCGATAGATCTATAATAAATATACTTATTACTTTTATTATTATCAATATAACATGCACTATTAGCCATATTTTACTATTATTATCGCTAGAACTATAATAATTATACTTATTACTCCCAATATTATCAATATAACATGCATTATTACCCATATAATGCAGTTATTATCGCTAGAACTGTAATAATTATACTTATTACTTATATTATTATCAATATAACATGCATTATTACCCATATAATGGAGTTATTATCGCTAGAACTGTAATAAATGTACTTATTACTTTTATTATAATCAATATAACATGCACTATTAGCCATATTTTACTATTATTATCGCTAGAACTATAATAATTATACTTATTACTCCCAATATTATCAATATAACATGCATTATTACCCCCATAATGCAGTTATTATCGCTAGAAATGTAATAATTATACTTACTACTTTTATTATCATCAATATAACATGCATTATTACCCATATTATGCAGTTATTATCGATAGAACTATAATAAATGTACTTATTACTTTTATTATTATCAATATAACATGCACTATTAGCCATATTTTACTATTATTATCGCTAGAACTATAATAATTATACTTATTACTCCCAATATTATCAATATAACATGCATTATTACCCATATAATGCGGTTATTATCGCTAGAACTGTAATAATTATACTTATTACTTACATTGTTAGCAATATAACGTGCATTATTACCCATATTATGCAGTTATTATTGATAGAACTATAATAAATATACGTATTACTTTTATTATCATCAATATAACATGCATTATTACCCATATTATGCTGTTATTATCGATAGAACTGTAATAAATATACTAATTACTTTTATTACTATCAAAATAACATGCACTATTAGCGATATTTTACTATTATTATCGCTTGAACTAAAACAATTATACTTATTACTCCCGATATTATCAACATAACATGCATTATTACCTATATTATACAGTTATTATCGATAGAACTGTAATAAATATACTTATTACTTTTAGTACTATCAAAATAACATGCACTATTAGCCATATTTTACTATTATTATCGCTTGAACTAAAACAATTATACTTATTACTCCCGATAGTATCAATATAACATGCATTATTACGCATATAATGCAGTTATTATCGCTAGAACTGTAATAATTATACTTATTGCTTATATTATTATCAATATAACATGCATTATTACCCATATTATGCAGTTATTATCGCTAGAACTATAATAAGTATACTTATTACTTTTATTATTATCAATATAACATGCACTATTAGCCATATTTTACTATTATTATCGCTAGAACTATCATAATTATACTTATTACTCCCAATATTATCAATATAACATGCATTATTACCCATATAATGCAGTTATTATCGCTAGAACTGTAATAATTATACTTATTACTTATATTATTATCAATATAACATGCATTATTACCCATATTATGCAGTTATTATCGATAGAACTATAATAAATATACTTATTACTTTTATTATTATCAATATAACATGCACTATTAGCCATATTTTACTATTATTATCGCTAGAACTATAATAATTATACTTATTACTCCCAATATTATCAATATAACATGCATTATTACCCATATAATGCAGTTATTATCGCTAGAACTGTAATAATTATACTTATTACTTATATTATTATCAATATAACATGCATTATTACCCATATTATGCAGTTATTATCGCTAGAACTATAATAAATATACGTATTACTTTTGTTGTCATCAATATAACATGCATTATTACCCATATTGTGCTGTTATTATCGCTAGAACTATAATAAGTATACTTATTACTTTTATTATTATCAATATAACATGCACTATTACCCATATTATGCAGTTATTATCGGTAGAACTATAATAAATGTACTTATTACTTTTATTATTATCAATATAACATGCACTATTAGCCATATTTTACTATTATTATCGCTAGAACTATAATAATTATACTTATTACTCCCAATATTATCAATATAACATGCATTATTACCCCTATAATGCAGTTATTATCGCTAGAAATGTAATAATTATACTTACTACTTTTATTATCATCAATATAACATGCATTATTACCCATATTATGGGGTTATTATCGATAGAATTATAATAAATGTACTTATTACTTTTATTATTATCAATATAACATGCACTATTAGCCATATTGTACTGTTGATATCGCTAGAACTATAATAGTTATACTTATTACTCCCAATATTATCAATATAACATGCATTATTACCCATATAATGCAGTTATTATCGCTAGGACTGTAATAATTATACTTATTGCTTATATTATTATCAATATAACATGCATTATTACCCATATTATGCAGTTATTATCGCTAGAACTATAATAAGTATACTTATTACTTTTATTATTATCAATATAACATGCACTATTAGCCATATTTTACTATTATTATCGCTAGAACTATCATAATTATACTTATTACTCCCAATATTATCAATATAACATGCATTATTACCCCTATAGTGCAGTTATTATCGCTAGAACTGTAATAATTGTACTTATTACTTACATTATTAGCAATATAACGTGCATTATTACCCATATTATGCAGTTATTATCGCTAGAACTGTAATAATTATACTTATTACTTATATTATTATCAATATAACATGCATTATTACCCATATAATGGAGTTATTATCGCTAGAACTGTAATAATTATACTTATTACTCCCGATATTATCAATATAACATGCATTATTACCCATATAATGCAGTTATTATCGCTAGAACTGTAATAATTATACTTATTACTTATATTATTATCAATATAACATGCATTATTACCCATATTATGCAGTTATTATCGATAGAACTATAATAAATATACTTATTACTTTTATTATTATCAATATAACATGCATTATTACCCATATAATGCAGTTATTATCGCTAGAACTGTAATAATTATACTTATTACTTATATTATTATCAATATAACATGCATTATTACCCATATTATGCAGTTATTATCGCTAGAACTATAATAAATATACGTATTACTTTTGTTGTCATCAATATAACATGCATTATTACCCATATTGTGCTGTTATTATCGCTAGAACTATAATAAGTATACTTATTACTTTTATTATTATCAATATAACATGCACTATTACCCATATTATGCAGTTATTATCGGTAGAACTATAATAAATGTACTTATTACTTTTATTATTATCAATATAACATGCACTATTAGCCATATTTTACTATTATTATCGCTAGAACTATAATAATTATACTTATTACTCCCAATATTATCAATATAACATGCATTATTACCCCTATAATGCAGTTATTATCGCTAGAAATGTAATAATTATACTTACTACTTTTATTATCATCAATATAACATGCATTATTACCCATATTATGGGGTTATTATCGATAGAATTATAATAAATGTACTTATTACTTTTATTATTATCAATATAACATGCACTATTAGCCATATTGTACTGTTGATATCGCTAGAACTATAATAGTTATACTTATTACTCCCAATATTATCAATATAACATGCATTATTACCCATATAATGCAGTTATTATCGCTAGGACTGTAATAATTATACTTATTGCTTATATTATTATCAATATAACATGCATTATTACCCATATTATGCAGTTATTATCGCTAGAACTATAATAAGTATACTTATTACTTTTATTATTATCAATATAACATGCACTATTAGCCATATTTTACTATTATTATCGCTAGAACTATCATAATTATACTTATTACTCCCAATATTATCAATATAACATGCATTATTACCCCTATAGTGCAGTTATTATCGCTAGAACTGTAATAATTGTACTTATTACTTACATTATTAGCAATATAACGTGCATTATTACCCATATTATGCAGTTATTATCGCTAGAACTGTAATAATTATACTTATTACTTATATTATTATCAATATAACATGCATTATTACCCATATAATGGAGTTATTATCGCTAGAACTGTAATAATTATACTTATTACTCCCGATATTATCAATATAACATCCATTATTACCCATATAATGCAGTTATTATCGCTAGAACTGTAATAATTATACTTATTACTTATATTATTCTCAATATAACATGCATTATTACCCATATTATGCAATTATAATCGCTAGAACTATAATAAATATACTTAGTACTTTTATTATCATCAATATAACATGCATTATTACCCATATTATGCAGGTATTATCGGTAGAACTATAATAAATGTACTTATTACTTTTATTATTATCAATATAACATGCACTATTAGCCATATTTTACTATTATTATCGCTAGAACTATAATAATTATACTTATTACTCCCAATATTATCAATATAACATGCATTATTACCCCTATAATGCAGTTATTATCGCTAGAAATGTAATAATTATACTTACTACTTTTATTATCATCAATATAACATGCATTATTACCCATATTATGCAGTTATTATCGATAGAACTATAATAAATGTACTTATTACTTTTATTATTATCAATATAACATGCACTATTAGCCATATTGTACTGTTGATATCGCTAGAACTATAATAATTATACTTATTACTCCCAATATTATCAATATAACATGCATTATTACCCATATAATGCAGTTATTATCGCTAGAACTGTAATAATTGTACTTATTACTTATATTATTCTCAACATAACATGCATTATTACCCATATTATGCAGTTATAATCGCTAGAACTATAATAAATATACTTACTACTTTTATTATCATCAATATAACATGCATTATTACCCATATTATGCAGTTATTATCGATAGAACTATAATAAATATACTTATTACTTTTATTATTATCTATGTAACATGCACTATTAGCCATATTTTACTATTATTATCGCTAGAACTATAATAATTATACTTATTACTCCCAATATTATCTATATAACATGCATTATTACCCATATAATGCAGTTATTATCGCTAGAACTGTAATAATTATACTTATTACTTATATTATTATCAATATAACATGCATTATTACCCATATTATGCAGTTATTATCGATAGATCTATAATAAATATACTTATTACTTTTATTATTATCAATATAACATGCACTATTAGCCATATTTTACTATTATTATCGCTAGAACTATAATAATTATACTTATTACTCCCAATATTATCAATATAACATGCATTATTACCCATATAATGCAGTTATTATCGCTAGAACTGTAATAAATATACTTACTACTTTTATTATCATCAATATAACATGCATTATTACCCATATTATGCAGTTAATATTGATAGAACTATAATAAATATACGTATTACTTTTATTATCATCAATATAACATGCATTATTACCCATATTATGCTGTTATTATCGATAGAACTGTAATAAATATACTTATTACTTTTATTATTATCAATATAACATGCACTATTAGCCATATTTTACTATTATTATCGCTAGAACTGTAATAATTATACTTATTACTTATATTATTATCAATATAACATGCATTATTACGCATATTATGCAGTTATAATCGCTAGAACTATAATAAATATACTTAGTACTTTTATTATCATCAATATAACATGCATTATTACCCATATTATGCAGTTATTATCGATAGAACTATAATAAATATACTTATTACTTTTATTATTATCAATGTAACATGCACTATTAGCCATATTTTACTATTATTATCGCTAGAACTATAATAATTATACTTATTACTCCCAATATTATCTATATAACATGCATTATTACCCATATAATGCAGTTATTATCGCTAGAACTGTAATAAATATACTTACTACTTTCATTGTCATCAATATAACATGCATTACTACCCATATTATGCAGTTATTATCGATAGAACTATAATAAGTATACTTAGTACTTTTATTATTATCAATATAACATGCACTTTTAGCCATATTTTACTATTATTATCGCTAGAACTATAATAATTATACTTATTACTTCCAATATTATCAATATAACATGCATTATTACCCATATAATGCAGTTATTATCGCTAGAACTGTAATAATTATACTTATTACTTATATTATTATCAATATAACATGCATTATTACCCATATTATGCAGTTATTATCGATAGATCTATAATAAATATACTTATTACTTTTATTATTATCAATATAACATGCACTATTAGCCATATTTTACTATTATTATCGCTAGAACTATAATAATTATACTTATTACTCCCAATATTATCAATATAACATGCATTATTACCCATATAATGCAGTTATTATCGCTAGAACTGTAATAATTATACTTATTACTTATATTATTATCAATATAACATGCATTATTACCCATATTATGCAGTTATTATTGATAGAACTATAATAATTATACTTATTACTTATATTATTATCAATCTAACATGCATTATTACCCATATTATGCAGTTATTATCGCTAGAACTATAATAAATATACGTATTACTTTTATTATCATCAATATAACATGCATTATTACCCATATTATGCAGTTATTATCGATAGAACGGTAATAAATATACTTATTACTCCCGATATTATCAATATAACATCCATTATTACCCATATAATGCAGTTATTATCGCTAGAACTGTAGTAATTATACTTATTACTTGTATTATTATCAATATAACATGCACTATTAGCCATATTATGCAGTTATTATCGATAGAACTGTAATAATTATACGTATTACTTTTATTATTATCAATGTAACATGCACTATTAGGCATATAATGCAGTTATTATCGCTAGAACTGTAATAATTATACTTATTATTTATATTATTATCAATATAACATGCATTATTACCCATATTATGCAGTTATTATCGCTAGAACTATAATAAATATACGTATTACTTTTGTTATCATCAATATAACATGCATTATTACCCATATTATGCAGTTATTATCGATAGAACTGTAATAAATATACTTATTACTTTTATTATCATCAATATAACATGCATTATTACCCATATTATGCAGTTATTATCGCTAGAACTGTAATAATTATACTTATTACTTATATTATTATCAATATAACATGCATTATTACCCATATAATGGAGTTATTATCGCTAGAACTGTAATAAATGTACTTATTACTTTTATTATTATCAATATAACATGCACTATTAGCCATATTTTACTATTATTATCGCTAGAACTATAATAATTATACTTATTACTCCCAATATTATCAATATAACATGCATTATTACCGCCATAATGCAGTTATTATCGCTAGAAATGTAATAATTATACTTACTACTTTTATTATCATCAATATAACATGCATTATTACCCATATTATGCAGTTATTATCGATAGAACTATAATAAATGTACTTATTACTTTTATTATTATCAATATAACATGCACTATTAGCCATATTTTACTATTATTATCGCTAGAACTATAATAATTATACTTATTACTCCCAATATTATCAATATAACATGCATTATTACCCATATAATGCAGTTATTATCGCTCGAACTGTAATAATTATACTTATTACTTACATTGTTAGCAATATAACGTGCATTATTACCCATATTATGCAGTTATTATTGATAGAACTATAATAAATATACTTATTACTTTTATTATTATCAATATAACATGCATCATTACCTATATTATGCAGTTATTATCGCTAGAACTATAATAAATATACTTATTACTCCCGATATTATCAATATAACATCCATTATTACCCATATAATGCAGTTATTATCGCTAGAACTGTAATAATTATACATATTACTTATATCATTATCAATATAACATGCATTATTACCCGTATTATGCAGTTATTATCGCTAGAACTATAATAAATATACGTATTACTTTTATTATCATCAATGTAACATGTATTATTACCCATATTATGCAGTTATTATCGATAGAACTGTAATAATTATACGTATTACTTTTATTATTATCAATGTAACATGCACTATTAGCCATGTTTTACTATTATTATCGCTAGAACTACAATAATTATACTTATTACACCCAATATTATCAATATAACATGCATTATTACGCATATAATGCAGTTATTATCGCTAGAACTGTAATAAATATACTTACTACTTTTATTATCATCAATATAACATGCATTATTACCCATATTATGCAGTTAATATTGATAGAACTATAATAAATATACGTATTACTTTTATTATCATCAATATAACATGCATTATTACCCATATTATGCTGTTATTATCGATAGAACTGTAATAAATATACTAATTACTTTTATTACTATCAAAATAACATGCACTATTAGCGATATTTTACTATTATTATCGCTTGAACTAAAACAATTATACTTATTACTCCCGATATTATCAACATAACATGCATTATTACCTATATTATACAGTTATTATCGATAGAACTGTAATAAATATACTTATTACTTTTAGTACTATCAAAATAACATGCACTATTAGCCATATTTTACTATTATTATCGCTTGAACTAAAACAATTATACTTATTACTCCCGATAGTATCAATATAACATGCATTATTACGCATATAATGCAGTTATTATCGCTAGAACTGTAATAATTATACTTATTGCTTATATTATTATCAATATAACATGCATTATTACCCATATTATGCAGTTATTATCGCTAGAACTATAATAAGTATACTTATTACTTTTATTATTATCAATATAACATGCACTATTAGCCATATTTTACTATTATTATCGCTAGAACTATCATAATTATACTTATTACTCCCAATATTATCAATATAACATGCATTATTACCCATATAATGCAGTTATTATCGCTAGAACTGTAATAATTATACTTATTACTTATATTATTATCAATATAACATGCATTATTACCCATATTATGCAGTTATTATCGATAGAACTATAATAAATATACTTATTACTTTTATTATTATCAATATAACATGCACTATTAGCCATATTTTACTATTATTATCGCTAGAACTATAATAATTATACTTATTACTCCCAATATTATCAATATAACATGCATTATTACCCATATAATGCAGTTATTATCGCTAGAACTGTAATAATTATACTTATTACTTATATTATTATCAATATAACATGCATTATTACCCATATTATGCAGTTATTATCGCTAGAACTATAATAAATATACGTATTACTTTTGTTGTCATCAATATAACATGCATTATTACCCATATTGTGCTGTTATTATCGCTAGAACTATAATAAGTATACTTATTACTTTTATTATTATCAATATAACATGCACTATTACCCATATTATGCAGTTATTATCGGTAGAACTATAATAAATGTACTTATTACTTTTATTATTATCAATATAACATGCACTATTAGCCATATTTTACTATTATTATCGCTAGAACTATAATAATTATACTTATTACTCCCAATATTATCAATATAACATGCATTATTACCCCTATAATGCAGTTATTATCGCTAGAAATGTAATAATTATACTTACTACTTTTATTATCATCAATATAACATGCATTATTACCCATATTATGGGGTTATTATCGATAGAATTATAATAAATGTACTTATTACTTTTATTATTATCAATATAACATGCACTATTAGCCATATTGTACTGTTGATATGGCTAGAACTATAATAGTTATACTTATTACTCCCAATATTATCAATATAACATGCATTATTACCCATATAATGCAGTTATTATCGCTAGGACTGTAATAATTATACTTATTGCTTATATTATTATCAATATAACATGCATTATTACCCATATTATGCAGTTATTATCGCTAGAACTATAATAAGTATACTTATTACTTTTATTATTATCAATATAACATGCACTATTAGCCATATTTTACTATTATTATCGCTAGAACTATCATAATTATACTTATTACTCCCAATATTATCAATATAACATGCATTATTACCCCTATAGTGCAGTTATTATCGCTAGAACTGTAATAATTGTACTTATTACTTACATTATTAGCAATATAACGTGCATTATTACCCATATTATGCAGTTATTATCGCTAGAACTGTAATAATTATACTTATTACTTATATTATTATCAATATAACATGCATTATTACCCATATAATGGAGTTATTATCGCTAGAACTGTAATAATTATACTTATTACTCCCGATATTATCAATATAACATGCATTATTACCCATATAATGCAGTTATTATCGCTAGAACTGTAATAATTATACTTATTACTTATATTATTATCAATATAACATGCATTATTACCCATATTATGCAGTTAATATTGATAGAACTATAATAAATATACGTATTACTTTTATTATCATCAATATAACATGCATTATTACCCATATTATGCTGTTATTATCGATAGATCTATAATAAATATACTTATTACTTTTATTATTATCAATATAACATGCACTATTAGCCATATTTTACTATTATTATCGCTAGAACTATAATAATTATACTTATTACTCCCAATATTATCAATATAACATGCATTATTACCCATATAATGCAGTTATTATCGCTAGAACTGTAATAAATATACTTACTACTTTTATTATCATCAATATAACATGCATTATTACCCATATTATGCAGTTAATATTGATAGAACTATAATAAATATACGTATTACTTTTATTATCATCAATATAACATGCATTATTACCCATATTATGCTGTTATTATCGATAGAACTGTAATAAATATACTTATTACTTTTATTATTATCAATATAACATGCACTTTTAGCCATATTTTACTATTATTATCGCTAGAACTGTAATAATTATACTTATTACTTATATTATTATCAATATAACATGCATTATTACGCATATTATGCAGTTATAATCGCTAGAACTATAATAAATATACTTAGTACTTTTATTATCATCAATATAACATGCATTATTACCCATATTATGCAGTTATTATCGATAGAACTATAATAAATATACTTATTACTTTTATTATTATCAATGTAACATGCACTATTAGCCATATTTTACTATTATTATCGCTAGAACTATAATAATTATACTTATTACTCCCAATATTATCTATATAACATGCATTATTACCCATATAATGCAGTTATTATCGCTAGAACTGTAATAAATATACTTACTACTTTCATTGTCATCAATATAACATGCATTACTACCCATATTATGCAGTTATTATCGATAGAACTATAATAAGTATACTTAGTACTTTTATTATTATCAATATAACATGCACTTTTAGCCATATTTTACTATTATTATCGCTAGAACTATAATAATTATACTTATTACTTCCAATATTATCAATATAACATGCATTATTACCCATATAATGCAGTTATTATCGCTAGAACTGTAATAATTATACTTATTACTTATATTATTATCAATATAACATGCATTATTACCCATATTATGCAGTTATTATCGATAGATCTATAATAAATATACTTATTACTTTTATTATTATCAATATAACATGCACTATTAGCCATATTTTACTATTATTATCGCTAGAACTATAATAATTATACTTATTACTCCCAATATTATCAATATAACATGCATTATTACCCATATAATGCAGTTATTATCGCTAGAACTGTAATAATTATACTTATTACTTATATTATTATCAATATAACATGCATTATTACCCATATTATGCAGTTATTATTGATAGAACTATAATAATTATACTTATTACTTATATTATTATCAATCTAACATGCATTATTACCCATATTATGCAGTTATTATCGCTAGAACTATAATAAATATACGTATTACTTTTATTATCATCAATATAACATGCATTATTACCCATATTATGCAGTTATTATCGATAGAACGGTAATAAATATACTTATTACTCCCGATATTATCAATATAACATCCATTATTACCCATATAATGCAGTTATTATCGCTAGAACTGTAATAATTATACTTATTACTTGTATTATTATCAATATAACATGCACTATTAGCCATATTATGCAGTTATTATCGATAGAACTGTAATAATTATACGTATTACTTTTATTATTATCAATGTAACATGCACTATTAGCCATATAATGCAGTTATTATCGCTAGAACTGTAATAATTATACTTATTATTTATATTATTATCAATATAACATGCATTATTACCCATATTATGCAGTTATTATCGCTAGAACTATAATAAATATACGTATTACTTTTGTTATCATCAATATAACATGCATTATTACCCATATTATGCAGTTATTATCGATAGAACTGTAATAAATATACTTATTACTTTTATTATCATCAATATAACATGCATTATTACCCATATTATGCAGTTATTATCGCTAGAACTGTAATAATTATACTTATTACTTATATTATTATCAATATAACATGCATTATTACCCATATAATGGAGTTATTATCGCTAGAACTGTAATAAATGTACTTATTACTTTTATTATAATCAATATAACATGCACTATTAGCCATATTTTACTATTATTATCGCTAGAACTATAATAATTATACTTATTACTCCCAATATTATCAATATAACATGCATTATTACCCCCATAATGCAGTTATTATCGCTAGAAATGTAATAATAATACTTACTACTTTTATTATCATCAATATAACATGCATTATTACCCATATTATGCAGTTATTATCGATAGAACTATAATAAATGTACTTATTACTTTTATTATTATCAATATAACATGCACTATTAGCCATATTTTACTATTATTATCGCTAGAACTATAATAATTATACTTATTACTCCCAATATTATCAATATAACATGCATTATTACCCATATAATGCGGTTATTATCGCTAGAACTGTAATAATTATACTTATTACTTACATTGTTAGCAATATAACGTGCATTATTACCCATATTATGCAGTTATTATTGATAGAACTATAATAAATATACGTATTACTTTTATTATCATCAATATAACATGCATTATTACCCATATTATGCTGTTATTATCGATAGAACTGTAATAAATATACTAATTACTTTTATTACTATCAAAATAACATGCACTATTAGCGATATTTTACTATTATTATCGCTTGAACTAAAACAATTATACTTATTACTCCCGATATTATCAACATAACATGCATTATTACCTATATTATACAGTTATTATCGATAGAACTGTAATAAATATACTTATTACTTTTAGTACTATCAAAATAACATGCACTATTAGCCATATTTTACTATTATTATCGCTTGAACTAAAACAATTATACTTATTACTCCCGATAGTATCAATATAACATGCATTATTACGCATATAATGCAGTTATTATCGCTAGAACTGTAATAATTATACTTATTGCTTATATTAGTATCAATATAACATGCATTATTACCCATATTATGCAGTTATTATCGCTAGAACTATAATAAGTATACTTATTACTTTTATTATTATCAATATAACATGCACTATTAGCCATATTTTACTATTATTATCGCTAGAACTATCATAATTATACTTATTACTCCCAATATTATCAATATAACATGCATTATTACCCATATAATGCAGTTATTATCGCTAGAACTGTAATAATTATACTTATTACTTATATTATTATCAATATAACATGCATTATTACCCATATTATGCAGTTATTATCGATAGAACTATAATAAATATACTTATTACTTTTATTATTATCAATATAACATGCACTATTAGCCATATTTTACTATTATTATCGCTAGAACTATAATAATTATACTTATTACTCCCAATATTATCAATATAACATGCATTATTACCCATATAATGCAGTTATTATCGCTAGAACTGTAATAATTATACTTATTACTTATATTATTATCAATATAACATGCATTATTACCCATATTATGCAGTTATTATCGCTAGAACTATAATAAATATACGTATTACTTTTGTTGTCATCAATATAACATGCATTATTACCCATATTGTGCTGTTATTATCGCTAGAACTATAATAAGTATACTTATTACTTTTATTATTATCAATATAACATGCACTATTACCCATATTATGCAGTTATTATCGGTAGAACTATAATAAATGTACTTATTACTTTTATTATTATCAATATAACATGCACTATTAGCCATATTTTACTATTATTATCGCTAGAACTATAATAATTATACTTATTACTCCCAATATTATCAATATAACATGCATTATTACCCCTATAATGCAGTTATTATCGCTAGAAATGTAATAATTATACTTACTACTTTTATTATCATCAATATAACATGCATTATTACCCATATTATGGGGTTATTATCGATAGAATTATAATAAATGTACTTATTACTTTTATTATTATCAATATAACATGCACTATTAGCCATATTGTACTGTTGATATCGCTAGAACTATAATAGTTATACTTATTACTCCCAATATTATCAATATAACATGCATTATTACCCATATAATGCAGTTATTATCGCTAGGACTGTAATAATTATACTTATTGCTTATATTATTATCAATATAACATGCATTATTACCCATATTATGCAGTTATTATCGCTAGAACTATAATAAGTATACTTATTACTTTTATTATTATCAATATAACATGCACTATTAGCCATATTTTACTATTATTATCGCTAGAACTATCATAATTATACTTATTACTCCCAATATTATCAATATAACATGCATTATTACCCATATAATGCAGTTATTATCGCTAGAACTGTAATAATTATACTTATTACTTATATTATTATCAATATAACATGCATTATTACCCATATTATGCAGTTATTATCGATAGAACTATAATAAATATACTTATTACTTTTATTATTATCAATATAACATGCACTATTAGCCATATTTTACTATTATTATCGCTAGAACTATAATAATTATACTTATTACTCCCAATATTATCAATATAACATGCATTATTACCCATATAATGCAGTTATTATCGCTAGAACTGTAATAATTATACTTATTACTTATATTATTATCAATATAACATGCATTATTACCCATATTATGCAGTTATTATCGCTAGAACTATAATAAATATACGTATTACTTTTGTTGTCATCAATATAACATGCATTATTACCCATATTGTGCTGTTATTATCGCTAGAACTATAATAAGTATACTTATTACTTTTATTATTATCAATATAACATGCACTATTACCCATATTATGCAGTTATTATCGGTAGAACTATAATAAATGTACTTATTACTTTTATTATTATCAATATAACATGCACTATTAGCCATATTTTACTATTATTATCGCTAGAACTATAATAATTATACTTATTACTCCCAATATTATCAATATAACATGCATTATTACCCCTATAATGCAGTTATTATCGCTAGAAATGTAATAATTATACTTACTACTTTTATTATCATCAATATAACATGCATTATTACCCATATTATGGGGTTATTATCGATAGAATTATAATAAATGTACTTATTACTTTTATTATTATCAATATAACATGCACTATTAGCCATATTGTACTGTTGATATCGCTAGAACTATAATAGTTATACTTATTACTCCCAATATTATCAATATAACATGCATTATTACCCATATAATGCAGTTATTATCGCTAGGACTGTAATAATTATACTTATTGCTTATATTATTATCAATATAACATGCATTATTACCCATATTATGCAGTTATTATCGCTAGAACTATAATAAGTATACTTATTACTTTTATTATTATCAATATAACATGCACTATTAGCCATATTTTACTATTATTATCGCTAGAACTATCATAATTATACTTATTACTCCCAATATTATCAATATAACATGCATTATTACCCCTATAGTGCAGTTATTATCGCTAGAACTGTAATAATTGTACTTATTACTTACATTATTAGCAATATAACGTGCATTATTACCCATATTATGCAGTTATTATCGCTAGAACTGTAATAATTATACTTATTACTTATATTATTATCAATATAACATGCATTATTACCCATATAATGGAGTTATTATCGCTAGAACTGTAATAATTATACTTATTACTCCCGATATTATCAATATAACATGCATTATTACCCATATAATGCAGTTATTATCGCTAGAACTGTAATAATTATACTTATTACTTATATTATTATCAATATAACATGCATTATTACCCATATTATGCAGTTATTATCGATAGAACTATAATAAATATACTTATTACTTTTATTATTATCAATATAACATGCATTATTACCCATATAATGCAGTTATTATCGCTAGAACTGTAATAATTATACTTATTACTTATATTATTATCAATATAACATGCATTATTACCCATATTATGCAGTTATTATCGCTAGAACTATAATAAATATACGTATTACTTTTGTTGTCATCAATATAACATGCATTATTACCCATATTGTGCTGTTATTATCGCTAGAACTATAATAAGTATACTTATTACTTTTATTATTATCAATATAACATGCACTATTACCCATATTATGCAGTTATTATCGGTAGAACTATAATAAATGTACTTATTACTTTTATTATTATCAATATAACATGCACTATTAGCCATATTTTACTATTATTATCGCTAGAACTATAATAATTATACTTATTACTCCCAATATTATCAATATAACATGCATTATTACCCCTATAATGCAGTTATTATCGCTAGAAATGTAATAATTATACTTACTACTTTTATTATCATCAATATAACATGCATTATTACCCATATTATGGGGTTATTATCGATAGAATTATAATAAATGTACTTATTACTTTTATTATTATCAATATAACATGCACTATTAGCCATATTGTACTGTTGATATCGCTAGAACTATAATAGTTATACTTATTACTCCCAATATTATCAATATAACATGCATTATTACCCATATAATGCAGTTATTATCGCTAGGACTGTAATAATTATACTTATTGCTTATATTATTATCAATATAACATGCATTATTACCCATATTATGCAGTTATTATCGCTAGAACTATAATAAGTATACTTATTACTTTTATTATTATCAATATAACATGCACTATTAGCCATATTTTACTATTATTATCGCTAGAACTATCATAATTATACTTATTACTCCCAATATTATCAATATAACATGCATTATTACCCCTATAGTGCAGTTATTATCGCTAGAACTGTAATAATTGTACTTATTACTTACATTATTAGCAATATAACGTGCATTATTACCCATATTATGCAGTTATTATCGCTAGAACTGTAATAATTATACTTATTACTTATATTATTATCAATATAACATGCATTATTACCCATATAATGGAGTTATTATCGCTAGAACTGTAATAATTATACTTATTACTCACGATATTATCAATATAACATCCATTATTACCCATATAATGCAGTTATTATCGCTAGAACTGTAATAATTATACTTATTACTTATATTATTCTCAATATAACATGCATTATTACCCATATTATGCAGTTATAATCGCTAGAACTATAATAAATATACTTACTACTTTTATTATCATCAATATAACATGCATTATTACCCATATTATGCAGTTATTATCGATAGAACTATAATAAATATACTTATTACTTTTATTATTATCTATGTAACATGCACTATTAGCCATATTTTACTATTATTATCGCTAGAACTATAATAATTATACTTATTACTCCCAATATTATCTATATAACATGCATTATTACCCATATAATGCAGTTATTATCGCTAGAACTGTAATAATTATACTTATTACTTATATTATTATCAATATAACATGCATTATTACCCATATTATGCAGTTATTATCGATAGATCTATAATAAATATACTTATTACTTTTATTATTATCAATATAACATGCACTATTAGCCATATTTTACTATTATTATCGCTAGAACTATAATAATTATACTTATTACTCCCAATATTATCAATATAACATGCATTATTACCCATATAATGCAGTTATTATCGCTAGAACTGTAATAATTATACTTATTACTTATATTATTATCAATATAACATGCATTATTACCCATATTATGCAGTTATTATTGATAGAACTATAATAATTATACTTATTACTTATATTATTATCAATCTAACATGCATTATTACCCATATTATGCAGTTATTATCGCTAGAACTATAATAAATATACGTATTACTTTTATTATCATCAATATAACATGCATTATTACCCATATTATGCAGTTATTATCGATAGAACGGTAATAAATATACTTATTACTCCCGATATTATCAATATAACATCCATTATTACCCATATAATGCAGTTATTATCGCTAGAACTGTAATAATTATACTTATTACTTGTATTATTATCAATATAACATGCACTATTAGCCATATTATGCAGTTATTATCGATAGAACTGTAATAATTATACGTATTACTTTTATTATTATCAATGTAACATGCACTATTAGCCATATAATGCAGTTATTATCGCTAGAACTGTAATAATTATACTTATTACTTATATTATTATCAATATAACATGCATTATTACCCATATAATGGAGTTATTATCGCTAGAACTGTAATAAATGTACTTATTACTTTTATTATTATCAATATAACATGCACTATTAGCCATATTTTACTATTATTATCGCTAGAACTATAATAATTATACTTATTACTCCCAATATTATCAATATAACATGCATTATTACCCCCATAATGCAGTTATTATCGCTAGAAATGTAATAATTATACTTACTACTTTTATTATCATCAATATAACATGCATTATTACCCATATTATGCAGTTATTATCGATAGAACTATAATAAATGTACTTATTACTTTTATTATTATCAATATAACATGCACTATTAGCCATATTTTACTATTATTATCGCTAGAACTATAATAATTATACTTATTACTCCCAATATTATCAATATAACATGCATTATTACCCATATAATGCGGTTATTATCGCTAGAACTGTAATAATTATACTTATTACTTACATTGTTAGCAATATAACGTGCATTATTACCCATATTATGCAGTTATTATTGATAGAACTATAATAAATATACTTATTACTTTTATTATTATCAATATAACATGCATCATTACCTATATTATGCAGTTATTATCGCTAGAACTATAATAAATATACTGATTACTCCCGATATTATCAATATAACATCCATTATTACCCATATAATGCAGTTATTATCGCTAGAACTGTAATAATTATACATATTACTTATATTATTATCAATATAACATGCATTATTACCCGTATTATGCAGTTATTATCGCTAGAACTATAATAAATATACGTATTACTTTTATTATCATCAATGTAACATGTATTATTACCCATATTATGCAGTTATTATCGATAGAACTGTAATAATTATACGTATTACTTTTATTATTATCAATGTAACATGCACTATTAGCCATGTTTTACTATTATTATCGCTAGAACTATAATAATTATACTTATTACACCCAATATTATCAATATAACATGCATTATTACCCATATTATGCAGTTATTATTGATAGAACTATAATAAATATACGTATTACTTTTATTATCATCAATATAACATGCATTATTACCCATATTATGCTGTTATTATCGATAGAACTGTAATAAATATACTAATTACTTTTATTACTATCAAAATAACATGCACTATTAGCGATATTTTACTATTATTATCGCTTGAACTAAAACAATTACACTTATTACTCCCGATATTATCAACATAACATGCATTATTACCTATATTATGCAGTTATTATCGATAGAACTGTAATAAATATACTTATTACTTTTAGTACTATCAAAATAACATGCACTATTAGCCATATTTTACTATTATTATCGCTTGAACTAAAACAATTATACTTATTACTCCCGATAGTATCAATATAACATGCATTATTACGCATATAATGCAGTTATTATCGCTAGAACTGTAATAAACATACTTACTACTTTTATTATCATCAATATAACATGCATTATTACCCATATAATGCAGTTATTATCGACAGAAGTATAATAAATATACTTATTACTTTTATTATTATCAATATAACAGGCACTCTTAGCCATATTTTACTATTATTATCGCTAGAACTATAATAATTATACTTATTACTCCCAATATTATCAATATAACATGCATTATTACCCATATAATGCAGTTATTATCGCTAGAACTGTAATAATTATACTTATTACTTATATTATTATCAATATAACATGCATTATTACCCATATTATGCAGTTATAATCGCTAGAACTATAATAAATATACGTATAACTTTTATTATCATCAATATAACATGCATTATTACCCATATTGTGCTGTTATTATGCATAGAACTGGAATAAATATACTTATTACTTTTATTACTATCAAAATAACATGCACTATTAGCCATATTTTACTATTATTATCGCTTGAACTAAAACAATTATACTTATTACTCCCGATATTATCAACATAACATGCATTATTACCCATATTATGCAGTTATTATCGCTAGAACTATAATAAATATACGTATTACTTTTATTATCATCAATATAACATCCATTATTACCCATATAATGCAGTTATTATCGCTAGAACTGTAATAATTATACTTATTACTTATATTATTTTCAATATAACATGCATTATTACCCGTATTGTGCAGTTATTATCGCTAGAACTATAATAAATATACGTATTACTTTTATTATCGTCAATGTAACATGTATTATTACCCATATTATGCAGTTATTATCGATAGAACTGTAATAATTATACGTATTACTTTTATTATTATCAATGTAACATGCACTATTAGCCATCTTTTACTATTATTATCGCTAGAACTATAATAATTATACTTATTACTCCCAATATTATCTATATAACATGCAGTATTACCCATATAATGCAGTTATTATCGCTAGAACTGTAATAATTATACTTATTACTTATATTATTATCAATATAACATGCATTATTACCCATATTATGCAGTTATTATCGATAGAACTATAATAAATATACTTATTACTTTTATTATTATCAATATAACATGCACTATTAGCCATATTTTACTATTATTATCGCTAGAACTATAATAATTATACTTATTACTCCCAATATTATCAATATAACATGCATTATTACCCATATAATGCAGTTATTATCGCTAGAACTGTAATAATTATACTTATTACTTACATTGTTAGCAATATAACGTGCATTATTACCCATATTATGCAGTTATTATTGATAGAACTATAATAAATATACTTATTACTTTTATTATTATCAATATAACATGCATCATTACCTATATTATGCAGTTATTATCGCTAGAACTATAATAAATATACTTATTACTCCCGATATTATCAATATAACATCCATTATTACCCATATAATGCAGTTATTATCGCTAGAACTGTAATAATTATACTTATTACTTATATTATTATCAATATAACATGTATTATTACCCGTATTATGCAGTTATTATCGCTAGAACTATAATAAATATACGTATTACTTTTATTATCATCAATGTAACATGTATTATTACCCATATTATGCAGTTATTATCGATAGAACTGTAATAATTATACGTATTACTTTTATTATTATCAATGCAACATGCACTATTAGCCATATTTTACTATTATTATCGCTAGAACTATAATAATTATACTTATTACTCCCAATATTATCTATATAACATGCATTATTACCCATATAATGCAGTTATTATCGCTAGAACTGTAATAAATATACTTACTACTTTCATTATCATCAATATAACATGCATTACTACCCATATTATGCAGTTATTATCGATAGAACTATAATAAATATACTTATTACTTTTATTATTATCAATATAACATGCACTTTTAGCCATATTTTACTATTATTATCGCTAGAACTATAATAATTATACTTATTACTTCCAATATTATCAATATAACATGCATTATTACCCATATAATGCAGTTATTATCGCTAGAACTGTAATAATTATACTTATTACTTATATTATTATCAATATAACATGCATTATTACCCATATTATGCAGTTATTATCGATAGAACTATAATAAATATACTTATTACTCCCGATATTATCAATATAACATCCATTATTACCCATATAATGCAGTTATTATCGCTAGAACTGTAATAATTATACTTATTACTTATACTATTATCAATATAACATGCATTATTACCCGTATTATGCAGTTATTATCGCTAGAACTATAATAAATATACGTATTACTTTTATTATCATCAATGTAACATGTATTATTACCCATATTATGCAGTTATTATCGATAGAATTGTAATAATTATACGTATTACTTTTATTATTATCAATATAACATGCACTAGTAGCCATATTTTACTATTATTATCGCTAGAACTATAATAATTATACTTATTACTCCCAATATTATCAATATAACATGCATTATTACCCATATAATGCAGTTATTATCGCTAGAACTGTAATAATTATACTTATTACTTATATTATTATCAATATAACGTGCATTATTACCCATATTATGCAGTTATTATTGATAGAACTATAATAAATATACTTATTACTTTTATTATTATCAATATAACATGCATCATTACCTATATTATGCAGTTATTATCGCTAGAACTATAATAATTATACTTATTACTCCCAATATTATCAATATAACATGCATTATTACCCCTATAATGCAGTTATTATCGCTAGAAATGTAATAATTATACTTACTACTTTTATTATCATCAATATAACATGCATTATTACCCATATTATGGGGTTATTATCGATAGAATTATAATAAATGTACTTATTACTTTTATTATTATCAATATAACATGCACTATTAGCCATATTGTACTGTTGATATCGCTAGAACTATAATAGTTATACTTATTACTCCCAATATTATCAATATAACATGCATTATTACCCATATAATGCAGTTATTATCGCTAGGACTGTAATAATTATACTTATTGCTTATATTATTATCAATATAACATGCATTATTACCCATATTATGCAGTTATTATCGCTAGAACTATAATAAGTATACTTATTACTTTTATTATTATCAATATAACATGCACTATTAGCCATATTTTACTATTATTATCGCTAGAACTATCATAATTATACTTATTACTCCCAATATTATCAATGTAACATGCATTATTACCCATATAATGCAGTTATTATCGCTAGAACTGTAATAATTATACTTATTACTTATATTATTATCAATATAACATGCATTATTACCCATATTATGCAGTTATTATCGATAGAACTATAATAAATATACTTATTACTTTTATTATTATCAATATAACATGCACTATTAGCCATATTTTACTATTATTATCGCTAGAACTATAATAATTATACTTATTACTCCCAATATTATCAATATAACATGCATTATTACCCATATAATGCAGTTATTATCGCTAGAACTGTAATAATTATACTTATTACTTATATTATTATCAATATAACATGCATTATTACCCATATTATGCAGTTATTATCGCTAGAACTATAATAAATATACGTATTACTTTTGTTGTCATCAATATAACATGCATTATTACCCATATTGTGCTGTTATTATCGCTAGAACTATAATAAGTATACTTATTACTTTTATTATTATCAATATAACATGCACTATTACCCATATTATGCAGTTATTATCGGTAGAACTATAATAAATGTACTTATTACTTTTATTATTATCAATATAACATGCACTATTAGCCATATTTTACTATTATTATCGCTAGAACTATAATAATTATACTTATTACTCCCAATATTATCAATATAACATGCATTATTACCCCTATAATGCAGTTATTATCGCTAGAAATGTAATAATTATACTTACTACTTTTATTATCATCAATATAACATGCATTATTACCCATATTATGGGGTTATTATCGATAGAATTATAATAAATGTACTTATTACTTTTATTATTATCAATATAACATGCACTATTAGCCATATTGTACTGTTGATATCGCTAGAACTATAATAGTTATACTTATTACTCCCAATATTATCAATATAACATGCATTATTACCCATATAATGCAGTTATTATCGCTAGGACTGTAATAATTATACTTATTGCTTATATTATTATCAATATAACATGCATTATTACCCATATTATGCAGTTATTATCGCTAGAACTATAATAAGTATACTTATTACTTTTATTATTATCAATATAACATGCACTATTAGCCATATTTTACTATTATTATCGCTAGAACTATCATAATTATACTTATTACTCCCAATATTATCAATATAACATGCATTATTACCCCTATAGTGCAGTTATTATCGCTAGAACTGTAATAATTGTACTTATTACTTACATTATTAGCAATATAACGTGCATTATTACCCATATTATGCAGTTATTATCGCTAGAACTGTAATAATTATACTTATTACTTATATTATTATCAATATAACATGCATTATTACCCATATAATGGAGTTATTATCGCTAGAACTGTAATAATTATACTTATTACTCCCGATATTATCAATATAACATGCATTATTACCCATATAATGCAGTTATTATCGCTAGAACTGTAATAATTATACTTATTACTTATATTATTATCAATATAACATGCATTATTACCCATATTATGCAGTTATTATCGATAGAACTATAATAAATATACTTATTACTTTTATTATTATCAATATAACATGCATTATTACCCATATAATGCAGTTATTATCGCTAGAACTGTAATAATTATACTTATTACTTATATTATTATCAATATAACATGCATTATTACCCATATTATGCAGTTATTATCGCTAGAACTATAATAAATATACGTATTACTTTTGTTGTCATCAATATAACATGCATTATTACCCATATTGTGCTGTTATTATCGCTAGAACTATAATAAGTATACTTATTACTTTTATTATTATCAATATAACATGCACTATTACCCATATTATGCAGTTATTATCGGTAGAACTATAATAAATGTACTTATTACTTTTATTATTATCAATATAACATGCACTATTAGCCATATTTTACTATTATTATCGCTAGAACTATAATAATTATACTTATTACTCCCAATATTATCAATATAACATGCATTATTACCCCTATAATGCAGTTATTATCGCTAGAAATGTAATAATTATACTTACTACTTTTATTATCATCAATATAACATGCATTATTACCCATATTATGGGGTTATTATCGATAGAATTATAATAAATGTACTTATTACTTTTATTATTATCAATATAACATGCACTATTAGCCATATTGTACTGTTGATATCGCTAGAACTATAATAGTTATACTTATTACTCCCAATATTATCAATATAACATGCATTATTACCCATATAATGCAGTTATTATCGCTAGGACTGTAATAATTATACTTATTGCTTATATTATTATCAATATAACATGCATTATTACCCATATTATGCAGTTATTATCGCTAGAACTATAATAAGTATACTTATTACTTTTATTATTATCAATATAACATGCACTATTAGCCATATTTTACTATTATTATCGCTAGAACTATCATAATTATACTTATTACTCCCAATATTATCAATATAACATGCATTATTACCCCTATAGTGCAGTTATTATCGCTAGAACTGTAATAATTGTACTTATTACTTACATTATTAGCAATATAACGTGCATTATTACCCATATTATGCAGTTATTATCGCTAGAACTGTAATAATTATACTTATTACTTATATTATTATCAATATAACATGCATTATTACCCATATAATGGAGTTATTATCGCTAGAACTGTAATAATTATACTTATTACTCACGATATTATCAATATAACATCCATTATTACCCATATAATGCAGTTATTATCGCTAGAACTGTAATAATTATACTTATTACTTATATTATTCTCAATATAACATGCATTATTACCCATATTATGCAGTTATAATCGCTAGAACTATAATAAATATACTTACTACTTTTATTATCATCAATATAACATGCATTATTACCCATATTATGCAGTTATTATCGATAGAACTATAATAAATATACTTATTACTTTTATTATTATCTATGTAACATGCACTATTAGCCATATTTTACTATTATTATCGCTAGAACTATAATAATTATACTTATTACTCCCAATATTATCTATATAACATGCATTATTACCCATATAATGCAGTTATTATCGCTAGAACTGTAATAATTATACTTATTACTTATATTATTATCAATATAACATGCATTATTACCCATATTATGCAGTTATTATCGATAGATCTATAATAAATATACTTATTACTTTTATTATTATCAATATAACATGCACTATTAGCCATATTTTACTATTATTATCGCTAGAACTATAATAATTATACTTATTACTCCCAATATTATCAATATAACATGCATTATTACCCATATAATGCAGTTATTATCGCTAGAACTGTAATAATTATACTTATTACTTATATTATTATCAATATAACATGCATTATTACCCATATTATGCAGTTATTATTGATAGAACTATAATAATTATACTTATTACTTATATTATTATCAATCTAACATGCATTATTACCCATATTATGCAGTTATTATCGCTAGAACTATAATAAATATACGTATTACTTTTATTATCATCAATATAACATGCATTATTACCCATATTATGCAGTTATTATCGATAGAACGGTAATAAATATACTTATTACTCCCGATATTATCAATATAACATCCATTATTACCCATATAATGCAGTTATTATCGCTAGAACTGTAATAATTATACTTATTACTTGTATTATTATCAATATAACATGCACTATTAGCCATATTATGCAGTTATTATCGATAGAACTGTAATAATTATACGTATTACTTTTATTATTATCAATGTAACATGCACTATTAGCCATATAATGCAGTTATTATCGCTAGAACTGTAATAATTATACTTATTACTTATATTATTATCAATATAACATGCATTATTACCCATATAATGGAGTTATTATCGCTAGAACTGTAATAAATGTACTTATTACTTTTATTATTATCAATATAACATGCACTATTAGCCATATTTTACTATTATTATCGCTAGAACTATAATAATTATACTTATTACTCCCAATATTATCAATATAACATGCATTATTACCCCCATAATGCAGTTATTATCGCTAGAAATGTAATAATTATACTTACTACTTTTATTATCATCAATATAACATGCATTATTACCCATATTATGCAGTTATTATCGATAGAACTATAATAAATGTACTTATTACTTTTATTATTATCAATATAACATGCACTATTAGCCATATTTTACTATTATTATCGCTAGAACTATAATAATTATACTTATTACTCCCAATATTATCAATATAACATGCATTATTACCCATATAATGCGGTTATTATCGCTAGAACTGTAATAATTATACTTATTACTTACATTGTTAGCAATATAACGTGCATTATTACCCATATTATGCAGTTATTATTGATAGAACTATAATAAATATACTTATTACTTTTATTATTATCAATATAACATGCATCATTACCTATATTATGCAGTTATTATCGCTAGAACTATAATAAATATACTGATTACTCCCGATATTATCAATATAACATCCATTATTACCCATATAATGCAGTTATTATCGCTAGAACTGTAATAATTATACATATTACTTATATTATTATCAATATAACATGCATTATTACCCGTATTATGCAGTTATTATCGCTAGAACTATAATAAATATACGTATTACTTTTATTATCATCAATGTAACATGTATTATTACCCATATTATGCAGTTATTATCGATAGAACTGTAATAATTATACGTATTACTTTTATTATTATCAATGTAACATGCACTATTAGCCATGTTTTACTATTATTATCGCTAGAACTATAATAATTATACTTATTACACCCAATATTATCAATATAACATGCATTATTACCCATATTATGCAGTTATTATTGATAGAACTATAATAAATATACGTATTACTTTTATTATCATCAATATAACATGCATTATTACCCATATTATGCTGTTATTATCGATAGAACTGTAATAAATATACTAATTACTTTTATTACTATCAAAATAACATGCACTATTAGCGATATTTTACTATTATTATCGCTTGAACTAAAACAATTACACTTATTACTCCCGATATTATCAACATAACATGCATTATTACCTATATTATGCAGTTATTATCGATAGAACTGTAATAAATATACTTATTACTTTTAGTACTATCAAAATAACATGCACTATTAGCCATATTTTACTATTATTATCGCTTGAACTAAAACAATTATACTTATTACTCCCGATAGTATCAATATAACATGCATTATTACGCATATAATGCAGTTATTATCGCTAGAACTGTAATAAACATACTTACTACTTTTATTATCATCAATATAACATGCATTATTACCCATATAATGCAGTTATTATCGACAGAAGTATAATAAATATACTTATTACTTTTATTATTATCAATATAACAGGCACTCTTAGCCATATTTTACTATTATTATCGCTAGAACTATAATAATTATACTTATTACTCCCAATATTATCAATATAACATGCATTATTACCCATATAATGCAGTTATTATCGCTAGAACTGTAATAATTATACTTATTACTTATATTATTATCAATATAACATGCATTATTACCCATATTATGCAGTTATAATCGCTAGAACTATAATAAATATACGTATAACTTTTATTATCATCAATATAACATGCATTATTACCCATATTGTGCTGTTATTATGCATAGAACTGGAATAAATATACTTATTACTTTTATTACTATCAAAATAACATGCACTATTAGCCATATTTTACTATTATTATCGCTTGAACTAAAACAATTATACTTATTACTCCCGATATTATCAACATAACATGCATTATTACCCATATTATGCAGTTATTATCGCTAGAACTATAATAAATATACGTATTACTTTTATTATCATCAATATAACATCCATTATTACCCATATAATGCAGTTATTATCGCTAGAACTGTAATAATTATACTTATTACTTATATTATTTTCAATATAACATGCATTATTACCCGTATTGTGCAGTTATTATCGCTAGAACTATAATAAATATACGTATTACTTTTATTATCGTCAATGTAACATGTATTATTACCCATATTATGCAGTTATTATCGATAGAACTGTAATAATTATACGTATTACTTTTATTATTATCAATGTAACATGCACTATTAGCCATCTTTTACTATTATTATCGCTAGAACTATAATAATTATACTTATTACTCCCAATATTATCTATATAACATGCAGTATTACCCATATAATGCAGTTATTATCGCTAGAACTGTAATAATTATACTTATTACTTATATTATTATCAATATAACATGCATTATTACCCATATTATGCAGTTATTATCGATAGAACTATAATAAATATACTTATTACTTTTATTATTATCAATATAACATGCACTATTAGCCATATTTTACTATTATTATCGCTAGAACTATAATAATTATACTTATTACTCCCAATATTATCAATATAACATGCATTATTACCCATATAATGCAGTTATTATCGCTAGAACTGTAATAATTATACTTATTACTTACATTGTTAGCAATATAACGTGCATTATTACCCATATTATGCAGTTATTATTGATAGAACTATAATAAATATACTTATTACTTTTATTATTATCAATATAACATGCATCATTACCTATATTATGCAGTTATTATCGCTAGAACTATAATAAATATACTTATTACTCCCGATATTATCAATATAACATCCATTATTACCCATATAATGCAGTTATTATCGCTAGAACTGTAATAATTATACTTATTACTTATATTATTATCAATATAACATGTATTATTACCCGTATTATGCAGTTATTATCGCTAGAACTATAATAAATATACGTATTACTTTTATTATCATCAATGTAACATGTATTATTACCCATATTATGCAGTTATTATCGATAGAACTGTAATAATTATACGTATTACTTTTATTATTATCAATGCAACATGCACTATTAGCCATATTTTACTATTATTATCGCTAGAACTATAATAATTATACTTATTACTCCCAATATTATCTATATAACATGCATTATTACCCATATAATGCAGTTATTATCGCTAGAACTGTAATAAATATACTTACTACTTTCATTATCATCAATATAACATGCATTACTACCCATATTATGCAGTTATTATCGATAGAACTATAATAAATATACTTATTACTTTTATTATTATCAATATAACATGCACTTTTAGCCATATTTTACTATTATTATCGCTAGAACTATAATAATTATACTTATTACTTCCAATATTATCAATATAACATGCATTATTACCCATATAATGCAGTTATTATCGCTAGAACTGTAATAATTATACTTATTACTTATATTATTATCAATATAACATGCATTATTACCCATATTATGCAGTTATTATCGATAGAACTATAATAAATATACTTATTACTCCCGATATTATCAATATAACATCCATTATTACCCATATAATGCAGTTATTATCGCTAGAACTGTAATAATTATACTTATTACTTATACTATTATCAATATAACATGCATTATTACCCGTATTATGCAGTTATTATCGCTAGAACTATAATAAATATACGTATTACTTTTATTATCATCAATGTAACATGTATTATTACCCATATTATGCAGTTATTATCGATAGAATTGTAATAATTATACGTATTACTTTTATTATTATCAATATAACATGCACTAGTAGCCATATTTTACTATTATTATCGCTAGAACTATAATAATTATACTTATTACTCCCAATATTATCAATATAACATGCATTATTACCCATATAATGCAGTTATTATCGCTAGAACTGTAATAATTATACTTATTACTTATATTATTATCAATATAACGTGCATTATTACCCATATTATGCAGTTATTATTGATAGAACTATAATAAATATACTTATTACTTTTATTATTATCAATATAACATGCATCATTACCTATATTATGCAGTTATTATCGGTAGAACTGTAATAAATATACTTATTACTCCCGATATTATCAATATAACATGCATTATTACCCATATAGTGCAATTATTATCGCTAGAACTGTAATAATTATACTTATTACTTATATTATTATCAATATAACATGCATTATTACCCATATTATGCAGTTATTATGGCTAGAACTATAATAAATATTTGTATTACTTTTATTATCATCAATGTAACATGCATTATTACCCATATAATGCAGTTATTATCGCTAGAACTGTAATAAATATACTTACTACTTTCATTATCATCAATATAACATGCATTACTACCCATATTATGCAGTTATTATCGATAGAACTATAATAAATATACTTATTACTTTTATTATTATCAATATAACATGCACTATTAGCCATATTTTACTATTATTATCGCTAGAACTATAATAATTATACTTATTACTCCCAATATTATCAATATAACATGCATTATTACCCATATAATGCAGGTATTATCGCTAGAACTGTAATAATTATACTTATTACTTACATTGTTAGCAATATAACGTGCATTATTACCCATATTATGCAGTTATTATTGATAGAACTATAATAAATATACTTATTACTTTTATTATTATCAATATAACATGCATCATTACCTATATTATGCAGTTATTATCGCTAGAACTATAATAAATATACTTATTACTCCCGATATTATCAATATAACATCCATTATTACCCATATAATGCAGTTATTATCGCTAGAACTGTAATAATTATACTTATTACTCCCAATATTATCAATATAACATGCATTATTACCCATATAATGCAGTTATTATCGCTAGAACTGTAATAATTATACTTATTACTTATATTATTATCAATATAACATGCATTATTACCCATATTATGCAGTTATAATCGCTAGAACTATAATAAATATACGTATAACTTTTATTATCATCAATATAACATGCATTATTACCCATATTGTGCTGTTATTATCCATAGAACTGGAATAAATATACTTATTACTTTTATTACTATCAAAATAACATGCACTATTAGCCATATTTTACTATTATTATCGCTTGAACTAAAACAATTATACTTATTACTCCCGATATTATCAACATAACATGCATTATTACCCATATTATGCAGTTATTATCGCTAGAACTATAATAAATATACGTATTACTTTTATTATCATCAATATAACATCCATTATTACCCATATAATGCAGTTATTATCGCTAGAACTGTAATAATTATACTTATTACTTATATTATTTTCAATATAACATGCATTATTACCCGTATTGTGCAGTTATTATCGCTAGAACTATAATAAATATACGTATTACTTTTATTATCGTCAATGTAACATGTATTATTACCCATATTATGCAGTTATTATCGATAGAACTGTAATAATTATACGTATTACTTTTATTATTATCAATGTAACATGCACTATTAGCCATCTTTTACTATTATTATCGCTAGAACTATAATAATTATACTTATTACTCCCAATATTATCTATATAACATGCAGTATTACCCATATAATGCAGTTATTATCGCTAGAACTGTAATAATTATACTTATTACTTATATTATTATCAATATAACGTGCATTATTACCCATATTATGCCGTTATTATTGATAGAACTATAATAAATATACTTATTACTTTTATTATTATCAATATAACATGCATCATTACCTATATTATGCAGTTATTATCGCTAGAACTATAATAAATATACTAATTACTCCCGATATTATCAACATAACATCCATTATTACCCATATAATGCAGTTATTATCGCTAGAACTGTAATAATAGTACTTATTACTTGTATTATTATCAATATGACATGCATTCTTACCCATATTATGCAGTTATTATCGCTAGAACTATAATAAACATACGTATTACTTTTATTATCATCAATATAACATGCACTATTAGCCATATTATGCAGTTATTATCGATAGAACTGTAATAATTATACTTATTACTTACATTGTTAGCAATATAACGTGCATTATTACCCATATTATGCAGTTATTATTGATAGAACTATAATAAATATACTTATTACTTTTATTATTATCAATATAACATGCATCATTACCTATATTATGCAGTTATTATCGCTAGAACTATAATAAATATACTTATTACTCCCGATATTATCAACATAACATCCATTATTACCCATATAATGCAGTTATTATCGCTAGAACTGTAATAATTATACTAATTACTTATATTATTGTCAATATAACATGCATTATTACCCATATTATGCAGTTATTATCGGTATAACTGTATTAAATATACTTATTACTCCCGATATTATCAATATAACATGCATTATTACCCATATAGTGCAATTATTATCGCTAGAACTGTAATAATTATACTTATTACTTATATTATTATCAATATAACATGCGTTATTACCCATATTATGCAGTTATTATGGCTAGAACTATAATAAATATTCGTATTACTTTTATTATCATCAATGTAACATGCATTATTACCCATATAATGCAGTTATTATCGCTAGAACTGTAATAAATATACTTACTACTTTCATTATCATCAATATAACATGCATTACTACCCATATTATGCAGTTATTATCGATAGAACTATAATAAATATACTTATTACTTTTATTATTATCAATATAACATGCACTATTAGCCATCTTTTACTATTATTATCGCTAGAACTATAATAATTATACTTATTACTCCCAATATTATCTATATAACATGCAGTATTACCCATATAATGCAGTTATTATCGCTAGAACTGTAATAATTATACTTATTACTTATATTATTATCAATATAACGTGCATTATTACCCATATTATGCCGTTATTATTGATAGAACTATAATAAATATACTTATTACTTTTATTATTATCAATATAACATGCATCATTACCTATATTATGCAGTTATTATCGCTAGAACTATAATAAATATACTAATTACTCCCGATATTATCAACATAACATCCATTATTACCCATATAATGCAGTTATTATCGCTAGAACTGTAATAATAGTACTTATTACTTGTATTATTATCAATATGACATGCATTCTTACCCATATTATGCAGTTATTATCGCTAGAACTATAATAAACATACGTATTACTTTTATTATCATCAATATAACATGCACTATTAGCCATATTATGCAGTTATTATCGATAGAACTGTAATAATTATACTTATTACTTACATTGTTAGCAATATAACGTGCATTATTACCCATATTATGCAGTTATTATTGATAGAACTATAATAAATATACTTATTACTTTTATTATTATCAATATAACATGCATCATTACCTATATTATGCAGCTATTATCGCTAGAACTATAATAAATATACTTATTACTCCCGATATTATCAACATAACATCCATTATTACCCATATAATGCAGTTATTATCGCTAGAACTGTAATAATTATACTAATTACTTATATTATTGTCAATATAACATGCATTATTACCCATATTATGCAGTTATTATCGGTAGAACTGTAATAAATATACTTATTACTCCCGATATTATCAATATAACATGCATTATTACCCATATAATGCAGTTATTATCGCTAGAACTGTAATAATTATACTTATTACTTATATTATTATCAATATAACATGCATTATTACCCATATTATGCAGTTATTATCGCTAGAACTATAATAAATATACGTATTACTTTTGTTATCATCAATATAACATGCATTATTACCCATATTATGCAGTTATTATCGATAGAACTGTAATAAATATACTTATTACTTTTATTATTATCAATATAACATGCACTATTAGCCATGTTTTACTATTGTTATCGATAGAACTATAATAATTATACTTATTACTCCCAATATTATCAATATAACATGCATTATTACCCATATAATGCAGTTATTATCGCTAGAACTGTAATAATTATACTTATTACTTATATTATTATCAATATAACATGCATTATTACCCATATTATGCAGTTATTGTTGATAGAACTATAATAATTATACTTATTACTTATATTATTATCAATCTAACATGCATTATTACCCATATTATGCAGTTATTATCGCTAGAACTATAATAAATATACGTATAACTTTTATTATCATCAATATAACATCCATTATTACCCATATAATGCAGTTATTATCGCTAGAACTGTAATAATTATACTTATTACTTATATTATTATCAATATAACATGCATTATTACCCATATTATGCAGTTATTATCGATAGAACTATAATAAATATACTTATTACTTTTATTATTATCAATATAACATGCACTATTAGCCATATTTTACTATTATTATCGCTAGAACTATAATAATTATACTTATTACTCCCAATATTATCTATATAACATGCAGTATTACCCATATAATGCAGTTATTATCGCTAGAACTGTAATAATTATACTTATTACTTATATTATTATCAATATAACATGCATTATTGCCCATATTATGCAGTTATTATCGATAGAACTATAATAAATATACTTATTACTTTTATTATTATCAATATAACATGCACTATTAGCCATATTTTACTATTATTATCGCTAGAACTATAATAATTATACTTATTACTCCCAATATTATCAATATAACATGCATTATTACCCATATAATGCAGTTATTATCGCTAGAACTGTAATAATTATACTTATTACTTACATTGTTAGCAATATAACGTGCATTATTACCCATATTATGCAGTTATTATTGATAGAACTATAATAAATATACTTATTACTTTTATTATTATCAATATAACATGCATCATTACCTATATTATGCAGTTATTATCGCTAGAACTATAATAAATATACTTATTACTCCCGATATTATCAATATAACATCCATTATTACCCATATAATGCAGTTATTATCGCTAGAACTGTAATAATTATACTTATTACTTATATTATTATCAATATAACATGCATTATTACCCGTATTATGCAGTTATTATCGCTAGAACTATAATAAATATACGTATTACTTTTATTATCATCAATGTAACATGTATTATTACCCATATTATGCAGTTATTATCGATAGAACTGTAATAATTATACGTATTACTTTTATTATTATCAATGTAACATGCACTATTAGCCATATTTTACTATTATTATCGCTAGAACTATAATAATTATACTTATTACTCCCAATATTATCTATATAACATGCATTATTACCCATATAATGCAGTTATTATCGCTAGAACTGTAATAAATATACTTACTACTTTCATTATCATCAATATAACATGCATTACTACCCATATTATGCAGTTATTATCGATAGAACTATAATAAATATACTTATTACTTTTATTATTATCAATATAACATGCACTATTAGCCATATTTTACTATTATTATCGCTAGAACTATAATAATTATACTTATTACTCCCAATATTATCAATATAACATGCATTATTACCCATATAATGCAGGTATTATCGCTAGAACTGTAATAATTATACTTATTACTTACATTGTTAGCAATATAACGTGCATTATTACCCATATTATGCAGTTATTATTGATAGAACTATAATAAATATACTTATTACTTTTATTATTATCAATATAACATGCATCATTACCTATATTATGCAGTTATTATCGCTAGAACTATAATAAATATACTTATTACTCCCGATATTATCAATATAACATCCATTATTACCCATATAATGCAGTTATTATCGCTAGAACTGTAATAATTATACTTATTACTTATATTATTATCAATATAACATGCATTATTACCCATATTATGCAGTTATAATCGCTAGAACTATAATAAATATACGTATAACTTTTATTATCATCAATATAACATGCATTATTACCCATATTGTGCTGTTATTATCCATAGAACTGGAATAAATATACTTATTACTTTTATTACTATCAAAATAACATGCACTATTAGCCATATTTTACTATTATTATCGCTTGAACTAAAACAATTATACTTATTACTCCCGATATTATCAACATAACATGCATTATTACCCATATTATGCAGTTATTATCGCTAGAACTATAATAAATATACGTATTACTTTTATTATCATCAATATAACATCCATTATTACCCATATAATGCAGTTATTATCGCTAGAACTGTAATAATTATACTTATTACTTATATTATTTTCAATATAACATGCATTATTACCCGTATTGTGCAGTTATTATCGCTAGAACTATAATAAATATACGTATTACTTTTATTATCGTCAATGTAACATGTATTATTACCCATATTATGCAGTTATTATCGATAGAACTGTAATAATTATACGTATTACTTTTATTATTATCAATGCAACATGCACTATTAGCCATCTTTTACTATTATTATCGCTAGAACTATAATAATTATACTTATTACTCCCAATATTATCTATATAACATGCAGTATTACCCATATAATGCAGTTATTATCGCTAGAACTGTAATAATTATACTTATTACTTATATTATTATCAATATAACGTGCATTATTACCCATATTATGCCGTTATTATTGATAGAACTATAATAAATATACTTATTACTTTTATTATTATCAATATAACATGCATCATTACCTATATTATGCAGTTATTATCGCTAGAACTATAATAAATATACTAATTACTCCCGATATTATCAACATAACATCCATTATTACCCATATAATGCAGTTATTATCGCTAGAACTGTAATAATAGTACTTATTACTTGTATTATTATCAATATGACATGCATTCTTACCCATATTATGCAGTTATTATCGCTAGAACTATAATAAACATACGTATTACTTTTATTATCATCAATATAACATGCACTATTAGCCATATTATGCAGTTATTATCGATAGAACTGTAATAATTATACTTATTACTTACATTGTTAGCAATATAACGTGCATTATTACCCATATTATGCAGTTATTATTGATAGAACTATAATAAATATACTTATTACTTTTATTATTATCAATATAACATGCATCATTACCTATATTATGCAGTTATTATCGCTAGAACTATAATAAATATACTTATTACTCCCGATATTATCAACATAACATCCATTATTACCCATATAATGCAGTTATTATCGCTAGAACTGTAATAATTATACTAATTACTTATATTATTGTCAATATAACATGCATTATTACCCATATTATGCAGTTATTATCGGTAGAACTGTAATAAATATACTTATTACTCCCGATATTATCAATATAACATGCATTATTACCCATATAGTGCAATTATTATCGCTAGAACTGTAATAATTATACTTATTACTTATATTATTATCAATATAACATGCGTTATTACCCATATTATGCAGTTATTATGGCTAGAACTATAATAAATATTCGTATTACTTTTATTATCATCAATGTAACATGCATTATTACCCATATAATGCAGTTATTATCGCTAGAACTGTAATAAATATACTTACTACTTTCATTATCATCAATATAACATGCATTACTACCCATATTATGCAGTTATTATCGATAGAACTATAATAAATATACTTATTACTTTTATTATTATCAATATAACATGCACTATTAGCCATATTTTACTATTATTATCGCTAGAACTATAATAATTATACTTATTACTCCCAATATTATCAATATAACATGCATTATTACCCATATAATGCAGGTATTATCGCTAGAACTGTAATAATTATACTTATTACTTACATTGTTAGCAATATAACGTGCATTATTACCCATATTATGCAGTTATTATTGATAGAACTATAATAAATATACTTATTACTTTTATTATTATCAATATAACATGCATCATTACCTATATTATGCAGTTATTATCGCTAGAACTATAATAAATATACTTATTACTCCCGATATTATCAATATAACATCCATTATTACCCATATAATGCAGTTATTATCGCTAGAACTGTAATAATTATACTTATTACTTATATTATTATCAATATAACATGTATTATTACCCGTATTATGCAGTTATTATCGCTAGAACTATAATAAATATACGTATTACTTTTATTATCATCAATGTAACATGTATTATTACCCATATTATGCAGTTATTATCGATAGAACTGTAATAATTATACGTATTACTTTTATTATTATCAATGCAACATGCACTATTAGCCATATTTTACTATTATTATCGCTAGAACTATAATAATTATACTTATTACTCCCAATATTATCTATATAACATGCATTATTACCCATATAATGCAGTTATTATCGCTAGAACTGTAATAAATATACTTACTACTTTCATTATCATCAATATAACATGCATTACTACCCATATTATGCAGTTATTATCGATAGAACTATAATAAATATACTTATTACTTTTATTATTATCAATATAACATGCACTTTTAGCCATATTTTACTATTATTATCGCTAGAACTATAATAATTATACTTATTACTCCCAATATTATCAATATAACATGCATTATTACCCATATAATGCAGTTATTATCGCTAGAACTGTAATAATTATACTTATTACTTATATTATTATCAATATAACGTGCATTATTACCCATATTATGCAGTTATTATTGATAGAACTATAATAAATATACTTATTACTTTTATTATTATCAATATAACATGCATCATTACCTATATTATGCAGTTATTATCGCTAGAACTATAATAAATATACTAATTACTCCCGATATTATCAACATAACATCCATTATTACCCATATAATGCAGTTATTATCGCTAGAACTGTAATAATTGTACTTATTACTTGTATTATTATCAATATGACATGCATTCTTACCCATATTATGCAGTTATTATCGCTAGAACTATAATAAACATACGTATTACTTTTATTATCATCAATATAACATGCACTATTAGCCATATTATGCAGTTATTATCGATAGAACTGTAATAATTATACTTATTACTTACATTGTTGGCAATATAACGTGCATTATTACCCATATTATGCAGTTATTATTGATAGAACTATAATAAATATACTTATTACTCCCGATATTATCAACATAACATCCATTATTACCCATATAATGCAGTTATTATCGCTAGAACTGTAATAATTATACTAATTACTTATATTATTGTCAATATAACATGCATTATTACCCATATTATGCAGTTATTATCGCTAGAACTATAATAAATATACGTATTACTTTTATTATCATCAATGTAACATGTATTATTACCCATATTATGCAGTTATTATCGATAGAACTGTAATAATTATACGTATTACTTTTATTATTATCAATGTAACATGCACTATTAGCCATATTTTACTATTATTATCGCTAGAACTATAATAATTATACTTATTACTCCCAATATTATCTATATAACATGCATTATTACCCATATAATGCAGTTATTATCGCTAGAACTGTAATAAATATACTTACTACTTTCATTATCATCAATATAACATGCATTACTACCCATATTATGCAGTTATTATCGATAGAACTATAATAAATATACTTATTACTTTTATTATTATCAATATAACATGCACTTTTAGCCATATTTTACTATTATTATCGATAGAACTGTAATAAATATACTAATTACTTTTATTACTATCAAAATAACATGCACTATTAGCGATATTTTACTATTATTATCGCTTGAACTAAAACAATTATACTTATTACTCCCGATATTATCAACATAACATGCATTATTACCTATATTATGCAGTTATTATCGATAGAACTGTAATAAATATACTTATTACTTTTAGTACTATCAAAATAACATGCACTATTAGCCATATTTTACTATTATTATCGCTTGAACTAAAACAATTATACTTATTACTCCCGATAGTATCAATATAACATGCATTATTACGCATATAATGCAGTTATTATCGCTAGAACTGTAATAAATATACTTACTACTTTTATTATCATCAATATAACATGCATTATTACCCATATTATGCGGTTATTATCGGTAGAACTGTAATAAATATACTTATTACTCCCGATATTATCAATATAACATGCATTATTACCCATATAGTGCAATTATTATCGCTAGAACTGTAATAATTATACTTATTACTTATATTATTATCAATATAACATGCATTATTACCCATATTATGCAGTTATTATGGCTAGAACTATAATAAATATTCGTATTACTTTGTTTATCATCAATGTAACATGCATTATTACCCATACTATGCAGTTATTATCGATAGAACTGTAATAAATATACTTATTACTTTTATTATTATCAATATAACATGCACTATTAGCCATATTTTACTATTATTATCGCTAGAACTATAATAATTATACTTATTACTCCCAATATTATCTATATAACATGCATTATTTCCCATATAATGCAGTTATTATCGCTAGAACTGTAATAATTATACTAATTACTTATATTATTGTCAATATAACATGCATTATTACCCATATTATGCAGTTATTATCGGTAGAACTGTAATAAATATACTTATTACTTATATTATTGTCAATATAACATGCATTATTACCCATATTATGCAGTTATTATTGATAGAACTATAATAAATATACTTATTACTTTTATTATTATCAATATAACATGCATCATTACCTATATTATGCAGTTATTATCGCTAGAACTATAATAAATATACTTATTACTCCCGATATTATCAACATAACATCCATTATTACCCATATAATGCAGTTATTATCGCTAGAACTGTAATAATTATACTAATTACTTATATTATTATCAATATAACATGCATCATTACCTATATTATGCAGTTATTATCGCTAGAACTATAATAAATATACTAATTACTCCCGATATTATCAACATAACATCCATTATTACCCATATAATGCAGTTATTATCGCTAGAACTGTAATAATAGTACTTATTACTTGTATTATTATCAATATGACATGCATTCTTACCCATATTATGCAGTTATTATCGCTAGAACTATAATAAACATACGTATTACTTTTATTATCATCAATATAACATGCACTATTAGCCATATTATGCAGTTATTATCGATAGAACTGTAATAATTATACTTATTACTTACATTGTTAGCAATATAACGTGCATTATTACCCATATTATGCAGTTATTATTGATAGAACTATAATAAATATACTTATTACTTTTATTATTATCAATATAACATGCATCATTACCTATATTATGCAGTTATTATCGCTAGAACTATAATAAATATACTTATTACTCCCGATATTATCAACATAACATCCATTATTACCCATATAATGCAGTTATTATCGCTAGAACTGTAATAATTATACTAATTACTTATATTATTGTCAATATAACATGCATTATTACCCATATTATGCAGTTATTATCGGTAGAACTGTAATAAATATACTTATTACTCCCGATATTATCAATATAACATGCATTATTACCCATATAGTGCAATTATTATCGCTAGAACTGTAATAATTATACTTATTACTTATATTATTATCAATATAACATGCGTTATTACCCATATTATGCAGTTATTATGGCTAGAACTATAATAAATATTCGTATTACTTTTATTATCATCAATGTAACATGCATTATTACCCATATAATGCAGTTATTATCGCTAGAACTGTAATAAATATACTTACTACTTTCATTATCATCAATATAACATGCATTACTACCCATATTATGCAGTTATTATCGATAGAACTATAATAAATATACTTATTACTTTTATTATTATCAATATAACATGCACTATTAGCCATATTTTACTATTATTATCGCTAGAACTATAATAATTATACTTATTACTCCCAATATTATCAATATAACATGCATTATTACCCATATAATGCAGGTATTATCGCTAGAACTGTAATAATTATACTTATTACTTACATTGTTAGCAATATAACGTGCATTATTACCCATATTATGCAGTTATTATTGATAGAACTATAATAAATATACTTATTACTTTTATTATTATCAATATAACATGCATCATTACCTATATTATGCAGTTATTATCGCTAGAACTATAATAAATATACTTATTACTCCCGATATTATCAATATAACATCCATTATTACCCATATAATGCAGTTATTATCGCTAGAACTGTAATAATTATACTTATTACTTATATTATTATCAATATAACATGTATTATTACCCGTATTATGCAGTTATTATCGCTAGAACTATAATAAATATACGTATTACTTTTATTATCATCAATGTAACATGTATTATTACCCATATTATGCAGTTATTATCGATAGAACTGTAATAATTATACGTATTACTTTTATTATTATCAATGCAACATGCACTATTAGCCATATTTTACTATTATTATCGCTAGAACTATAATAATTATACTTATTACTCCCAATATTATCTATATAACATGCATTATTACCCATATAATGCAGTTATTATCGCTAGAACTGTAATAAATATACTTACTACTTTCATTATCATCAATATAACATGCATTACTACCCATATTATGCAGTTATTATCGATAGAACTATAATAAATATACTTATTACTTTTATTATTATCAATATAACATGCACTATTAGCCATATTTTACTATTATTATCGCTAGAACTATAATAATTATACTTATTACTCCCAATATTATCAATATAACATGCATTATTACCCATATAATGCAGGTATTATCGCTAGAACTGTAATAATTATACTTATTACTTACATTGTTAGCAATATAACGTGCATTATTACCCATATTATGCAGTTATTATTGATAGAACTATAATAAATATACTTATTACTTTTATTATTATCAATATAACATGCATCATTACCTATATTATGCAGTTATTATCGCTAGAACTATAATAAATATACTAATTACTCCCGATATTATCAACATAACATCCATTATTACCCATATAATGCAGTTATTATCGCTAGAACTGTAATAATTGTACTTATTACTTGTATTATTATCAATATGACATGCATTCTTACCCATATTATGCAGTTATTATCGCTAGAACTATAATAAACATACGTATTACTTTTATTATCATCAATATAACATGCACTATTAGCCATATTATGCAGTTATTATCGATAGAACTGTAATAATTATACTTATTACTTACATTGTTAGCAATATAACGTGCATTATTACCCATATTATGCAGTTATTATTGATAGAACTATAATAAATATACTTATTACTTTTATTATTATCAATATAACATGCATCATTACCTATATTATGCAGTTATTATCGCTAGAACTATAATAAATATACTTATTACTCCCGATATTATCAACATAACATCCATTATTACCCATATAATGCAGTTATTATCGCTAGAACTGTAATAATTATACTAATTACTTATATTATTGTCAATATAACATGCATTATTACCCATATTATGCAGTTATTATCGCTAGAACTATAATAAATATACGTATTACTTTTATTATCATCAATGTAACATGTATTATTACCCATATTATGCAGTTATTATCGATAGAACTGTAATAATTATACGTATTACTTTTATTATTATCAATGTAACATGCACTATTAGCCATATTTTACTATTATTATCGCTAGAACTATAATAATTATACTTATTACTCCCAATATTATCTATATAACATGCATTATTACCCATATAATGCAGTTATTATCGCTAGAACTGTAATAAATATACTTACTACTTTCATTATCATCAATATAACATGCATTACTACCCATATTATGCAGTTATTATGGCTAGAACTATAATAAATATTCGTATTACTTTGTTTATCATCAATGTAACATGCATTATTACCCATACTATGCAGTTATTATCGATAGAACTGTAATAAATATACTTATTACTTTTATTATTATCAATATAACATGCACTATTAGCCATATTTTACTATTATTATCGCTAGAACTACAATAATTATACTTATTACTCCCAATATTATCTATATAACATGCATTATTTCCCATATAATGCAGTTATTATCGCTAGAACTGTAATAATTATACTAATTACTTATATTATTGTCAATATAACATGCATTATTACCCATATTATGCAGTTATTATCGGTAGAACTGTAATAAATATACTTATTACTTATATTATTGTCAATATAACATGCATTATTACCCATATTATGCAGTTATTATTGATAGAACTATAATAAATATACTTATTACTTTTATTATTATCAATATAACATGCATCATTACCTATATTATGCAGTTATTATCGCTAGAACTATAATAAATATACTTATTACTCCCGATATTATCAACATAACATCCATTATTACCCATATAATGCAGTTATTATCGCTAGAACTGTAATAATTATACTAATTACTTATATTATTGTCAATATAACATGCATTATTACCCATATTATGCAGTTATTATCGGTAGAACTGTAATAAATATACTTATTACTCCCGATATTATCAATATAACATGCATTATTACCCATATAGTGCAATTATTATCGCTAGAACTGTAATAATTATACTTATTACTTATATTATTATCAATATAACATGCATTATTACCCATATTATGCAGTTATTATGGCTAGAACTATAATAAATATTCGTATTACTTTTATTATCATCAATGTAACATGCATTATTACCCATATAATGCAGTTATTATCGCTAGAACTGTAATAAATATACTTACTACTTTCATTATCATCAATATAACATGCATTACTACCCATATTATGCAGTTATTATCGATAGAACTATAATAAATATACTTATTACTTTTATTATTATCAATATAACATGCACTATTAGCCATATTTTACTATTATTATCGCTAGAACTATAATAATTATACTTATTACTCCCAATATTATCAATATAACATGCATTATTACCCATATAATGCAGGTATTATCGCTAGAACTGTAATAATTATACTTATTACTTACATTGTTAGCAATATAACGTGCATTATTACCCATATTATGCAGTTATTATTGATAGAACTATAATAAATATACTTATTACTTTTATTATTATCAATATAACATGCATCATTACCTATATTATGCAGTTATTATCGCTAGAACTATAATAAATATACTTATTACTCCCGATATTATCAATATAACATCCATTATTACCCATATAATGCAGTTATTATCGCTAGAACTGTAATAATTATACTTATTACTCCCAATATTATCAATATAACATGCATTATTACCCATATAATGCAGTTATTATCGCTAGAACTGTAATAATTATACTTATTACTTATATTATTATCAATATAACATGCATTATTACCCATATTATGCAGTTATAATCGCTAGAACTATAATAAATATACGTATAACTTTTATTATCATCAATATAACATGCATTATTACCCATATTGTGCTGTTATTATCCATAGAACTGGAATAAATATACTTATTACTTTTATTACTATCAAAATAACATGCACTATTAGCCATATTTTACTATTATTATCGCTTGAACTAAAACAATTATACTTATTACTCCCGATATTATCAACATAACATGCATTATTACCCATATTATGCAGTTATTATCGCTAGAACTATAATAAATATACGTATTACTTTTATTATCATCAATATAACATCCATTATTACCCATATAATGCAGTTATTATCGCTAGAACTGTAATAATTATACTTATTACTTATATTATTTTCAATATAACATGCATTATTACCCGTATTGTGCAGTTATTATCGCTAGAACTATAATAAATATACGTATTACTTTTATTATCGTCAATGTAACATGTATTATTACCCATATTATGCAGTTATTATCGATAGAACTGTAATAATTATACGTATTACTTTTATTATTATCAATGCAACATGCACTATTAGCCATCTTTTACTATTATTATCGCTAGAACTATAATAATTATACTTATTACTCCCAATATTATCTATATAACATGCAGTATTACCCATATAATGCAGTTATTATCGCTAGAACTGTAATAATTATACTTATTACTTATATTATTATCAATATAACGTGCATTATTACCCATATTATGCCGTTATTATTGATAGAACTATAATAAATATACTTATTACTTTTATTATTATCAATATAACATGCATCATTACCTATATTATGCAGTTATTATCGCTAGAACTATAATAAATATACTAATTACTCCCGATATTATCAACATAACATCCATTATTACCCATATAATGCAGTTATTATCGCTAGAACTGTAATAATAGTACTTATTACTTGTATTATTATCAATATGACATGCATTCTTACCCATATTATGCAGTTATTATCGCTAGAACTATAATAAACATACGTATTACTTTTATTATCATCAATATAACATGCACTATTAGCCATATTATGCAGTTATTATCGATAGAACTGTAATAATTATACTTATTACTTACATTGTTAGCAATATAACGTGCATTATTACCCATATTATGCAGTTATTATTGATAGAACTATAATAAATATACTTATTACTTTTATTATTATCAATATAACATGCATCATTACCTATATTATGCAGTTATTATCGCTAGAACTATAATAAATATACTTATTACTCCCGATATTATCAACATAACATCCATTATTACCCATATAATGCAGTTATTATCGCTAGAACTGTAATAAATATACTTATTACTTATATTATTGTCAATATAACATGCATTATTACGCATATAATGCAGTTATTATCGCTAGAACTGTAATAAATATACTTACTACTTTTATTATCATCAATATAACATGCATTATTACCCATATTATGCAGTTATTATGGCTAGAACTATAATAAATATTCGTATTACTTTGTTTATCATCAATGTAACATGCATTATTACCCATACTATGCAGTTATTATCGATAGAACTGTAATAAATATACTTATTACTTTTATTATTATCAATATAACATGCACTATTAGCCATATTTTACTATTATTATCGCTAGAACTACAATAATTATACTTATTACTCCCAATATTATCTATATAACATGCATTATTTCCCATATAATGCAGTTATTATCGCTAGAACTGTAATAATTATACTAATTACTTATATTATTGTCAATATAACATGCATTATTACCCATATTATGCAGTTATTATCGGTAGAACTGTAATAAATATACTTATTACTTATATTATTGTCAATATAACATGCATTATTACCCATATTATGCAGTTATTATTGATAGAACTATAATAAATATACTTATTACTTTTATTATTATCAATATAACATGCATCATTACCTATATTATGCAGTTATTATCGCTAGAACTATAATAAATATACTTATTACTCCCGATATTATCAACATAACATCCATTATTACCCATATAATGCAGTTATTATCGCTAGAACTGTAATAATTATACTAATTACTTATATTATTGTCAATATAACATGCATTATTACCCATATTATGCAGTTATTATCGGTAGAACTGTAATAAATATACTTATTACTCCCGATATTATCAATATAACATGCATTATTACCCATATAGTGCAATTATTATCGCTAGAACTGTAATAATTATACTTATTACTTATATTATTATCAATATAACATGCATTATTACCCATATTATGCAGTTATTATGGCTAGAACTATAATAAATATTCGTATTACTTTTATTATCATCAATGTAACATGCATTATTACCCATATAATGCAGTTATTATCGCTAGAACTGTAATAAATATACTTACTACTTTCATTATCATCAATATAACATGCATTACTACCCATATTATGCAGTTATTATCGATAGAACTATAATAAATATACTTATTACTTTTATTATTATCAATATAACATGCACTATTAGCCATATTTTACTATTATTATCGCTAGAACTATAATAATTATACTTATTACTCCCAATATTATCAATATAACATGCATTATTACCCATATAATGCAGGTATTATCGCTAGAACTGTAATAATTATACTTATTACTTACATTGTTAGCAATATAACGTGCATTATTACCCATATTATGCAGTTATTATTGATAGAACTATAATAAATATACTTATTACTTTTATTATTATCAATATAACATGCATCATTACCTATATTATGCAGTTATTATCGCTAGAACTATAATAAATATACTTATTACTCCCGATATTATCAATATAACATCCATTATTACCCATATAATGCAGTTATTATCGCTAGAACTGTAATAATTATACTTATTACTCCCAATATTATCAATATAACATGCATTATTACCCATATAATGCAGTTATTATCGCTAGAACTGTAATAATTATACTTATTACTTATATTATTATCAATATAACATGCATTATTACCCATATTATGCAGTTATAATCGCTAGAACTATAATAAATATACGTATAACTTTTATTATCATCAATATAACATGCATTATTACCCATATTGTGCTGTTATTATCCATAGAACTGGAATAAATATACTTATTACTTTTATTACTATCAAAATAACATGCACTATTAGCCATATTTTACTATTATTATCGCTTGAACTAAAACAATTATACTTATTACTCCCGATATTATCAACATAACATGCATTATTACCCATATTATGCAGTTATTATCGCTAGAACTATAATAAATATACGTATTACTTTTATTATCATCAATATAACATCCATTATTACCCATATAATGCAGTTATTATCGCTAGAACTGTAATAATTATACTTATTACTTATATTATTTTCAATATAACATGCATTATTACCCGTATTGTGCAGTTATTATCGCTAGAACTATAATAAATATACGTATTACTTTTATTATCGTCAATGTAACATGTATTATTACCCATATTATGCAGTTATTATCGATAGAACTGTAATAATTATACGTATTACTTTTATTATTATCAATGCAACATGCACTATTAGCCATCTTTTACTATTATTATCGCTAGAACTATAATAATTATACTTATTACTCCCAATATTATCTATATAACATGCAGTATTACCCATATAATGCAGTTATTATCGCTAGAACTGTAATAATTATACTTATTACTTATATTATTATCAATATAACGTGCATTATTACCCATATTATGCCGTTATTATTGATAGAACTATAATAAATATACTTATTACTTTTATTATTATCAATATAACATGCATCATTACCTATATTATGCAGTTATTATCGCTAGAACTATAATAAATATACTAATTACTCCCGATATTATCAACATAACATCCATTATTACCCATATAATGCAGTTATTATCGCTAGAACTGTAATAATAGTACTTATTACTTGTATTATTATCAATATGACATGCATTCTTACCCATATTATGCAGTTATTATCGCTAGAACTATAATAAACATACGTATTACTTTTATTATCATCAATATAACATGCACTATTAGCCATATTATGCAGTTATTATCGATAGAACTGTAATAATTATACTTATTACTTACATTGTTAGCAATATAACGTGCATTATTACCCATATTATGCAGTTATTATTGATAGAACTATAATAAATATACTTATTACTTTTATTATTATCAATATAACATGCATCATTACCTATATTATGCAGTTATTATCGCTAGAACTATAATAAATATACTTATTACTCCCGATATTATCAACATAACATCCATTATTACCCATATAATGCAGTTATTATCGCTAGAACTGTAATAATTATACTAATTACTTATATTATTGTCAATATAACATGCATTATTACCCATATTATGCAGTTATTATCGGTAGAACTGTAATAAATATACTTATTACTCCCGATATTATCAATATAACATGCATTATTACCCATATAGTGCAATTATTATCGCTAGAACTGTAATAATTATACTTATTACTTATATTATTATCAATATAACATGCGTTATTACCCATATTATGCAGTTATTATGGCTAGAACTATAATAAATATTCGTATTACTTTTATTATCATCAATGTAACATGCATTATTACCCATATAATGCAGTTATTATCGCTAGAACTGTAATAAATATACTTACTACTTTCATTATCATCAATATAACATGCATTACTACCCATATTATGCAGTTATTATCGATAGAACTATAATAAATATACTTATTACTTTTATTATTATCAATATAACATGCACTATTAGCCATATTTTACTATTATTATCGCTAGAACTATAATAATTATACTTATTACTCCCAATATTATCAATATAACATGCATTATTACCCATATAATGCAGGTATTATCGCTAGAACTGTAATAATTATACTTATTACTTACATTGTTAGCAATATAACGTGCATTATTACCCATATTATGCAGTTATTATTGATAGAACTATAATAAATATACTTATTACTTTTATTATTATCAATATAACATGCATCATTACCTATATTATGCAGTTATTATCGCTAGAACTATAATAAATATACTTATTACTCCCGATATTATCAATATAACATCCATTATTACCCATATAATGCAGTTATTATCGCTAGAACTGTAATAATTATACTTATTACTTATATTATTATCAATATAACATGTATTATTACCCGTATTATGCAGTTATTATCGCTAGAACTATAATAAATATACGTATTACTTTTATTATCATCAATGTAACATGTATTATTACCCATATTATGCAGTTATTATCGATAGAACTGTAATAATTATACGTATTACTTTTATTATTATCAATGCAACATGCACTATTAGCCATATTTTACTATTATTATCGCTAGAACTATAATAATTATACTTATTACTCCCAATATTATCTATATAACATGCATTATTACCCACATAATGCAGTTATTATCGCTAGAACTGTAATAAATATACTTACTACTTTCATTATCATCAATATAACATGCATTACTACCCATATTATGCAGTTATTATCGATAGAACTATAATAAATATACTTATTACTTTTATTATTATCAATATAACATGCACTTTTAGCCATATTTTACTATTATTATCGCTAGAACTATAATAATTATACTTATTACTCCCAATATTATCAATATAACATGCATTATTACCCATATAATGCAGTTATTATCGCTAGAACTGTAATAATTATACTTATTACTTATATTATTATCAATATAACGTGCATTATTACCCATATTATGCAGTTATTATTGATAGAACTATAATAAATATACTTATTACTTTTATTATTATCAATATAACATGCATCATTACCTATATTATGCAGTTATTATCGCTAGAACTATAATAAATATACTAATTACTCCCGATATTATCAACATAACATCCATTATTACCCATATAATGCAGTTATTATCGCTAGAACTGTAATAATTGTACTTATTACTTGTATTATTATCAATATGACATGCATTCTTACCCATATTATGCAGTTATTATCGCTAGAACTATAATAAACATACGTATTACTTTTATTATCATCAATATAACATGCACTATTAGCCATATTATGCAGTTATTATCGATAGAACTGTAATAATTATACTTATTACTTACATTGTTAGCAATATAACGTGCATTATTACCCATATTATGCAGTTATTATTGATAGAACTATAATAAATATACTTATTACTTTTATTATTATCAATATAACATGCATCATTACCTATATTATGCAGTTATTATCGCTAGAACTATAATAAATATACTTATTACTCCCGATATTATCAACATAACATCCATTATTACCCATATAATGCAGTTATTATCGCTAGAACTGTAATAATTATACTAATTACTTATATTATTGTCAATATAACATGCATTATTACCCATATTATGCAGTTATTATCGGTAGAACTGTAATAAATATACTTATTACTCCCGATATTATCAATATAACATGCATTATTACCCATATAATGCAGTTATTATCGCTAGAACTGTAATAATTATACTTATTACTTATATTATTATCAATATAACATGCATTATTACCCATATTATGCAGTTATTATCGCTAGAACTATAATAAATATACGTATTACTTTTGTTATCATCAATATAACATGCATTATTACCCATATTATGCAGTTATTATCGATAGAACTGTAATAAATATACTTATTACTTTTATTATTATCAATATAACATGCACTATTAGCCATGTTTTACTATTGTTATCGATAGAACTATAATAATTATACTTATTACTCCCAATATTATCAATATAACATGCATTATTACCCATATAATGCAGTTATTATCGCTAGAACTGTAATAATTATACTTATTACTTATATTATTATCAATATAACATGCATTATTACCCATATTATGCAGTTATTGTTGATAGAACTATAATAATTATACTTATTACTTATATTATTATCAATCTAACATGCATTATTACCCATATTATGCAGTTATTATCGCTAGAACTATAATAAATATACGTATAACTTTTATTATCATCAATATAACATCCATTATTACCCATATAATGCAGTTATTATCGCTAGAACTGTAATAATTATACTTATTACTTATATTATTATCAATATAACATGCATTATTACCCATATTATGCAGTTATTATCGATAGAACTATAATAAATATACTTATTACTTTTATTATTATCAATATAACATGCACTATTAGCCATATTTTACTATTATTATCGCTAGAACTATAATAATTATACTTATTACTCCCAATATTATCTATATAACATGCAGTATTACCCATATAATGCAGTTATTATCGCTAGAACTGTAATAATTATACTTATTACTTATATTATTATCAATATAACATGCATTATTACCCATATTATGCAGTTATTATCGATAGAACTATAATAAATATACTTATTACTTTTATTATTATCAATATAACATTCACTATTAGCCATATTTTACTATTATTATCGCTAGAACTATAATAATTATACTTATTACTCCCAATATTATCAATATAACATGCATTATTACCCATATAATGCAGTTATTATCGCTAGAACTGTAATAATTATACTTATTACTTACATTGTTAGCAATATAACGTGCATTATTACCCATATTATGCAGTTATTATTGATAGAACTATAATAAATATACTTATTACTTTTATTATTATCAATATAACATGCATCATTACCTATATTATGCAGTTATTATCGCTAGAACTATAATAAATATACTTATTACTCCCGATATTATCAATATAACATCCATTATTACCCATATAATGCAGTTATTATCGCTAGAACTGTAATAATTATACTTATTACTTATATTATTATCAATATAACATGCATTATTACCCGTATTATGCAGTTATTATCGCTAGAACTATAATAAATATACGTATTACTTTTATTATCATCAATGTAACATGTATTATTACCCATATTATGCAGTTATTATCGATAGAACTGTAATAATTATACGTATTACTTTTATTATTATCAATGTAACATGCACTATTAGCCATATTTTACTATTATTATCGCTAGAACTATAATAATTATACTTATTACTCCCAATATTATCTATATAACATGCATTATTACCCATATAATGCAGTTATTATCGCTAGAACTGTAATAAATATACTTACTACTTTCATTATCATCAATATAACATGCATTACTACCCATATTATGCAGTTATTATCGATAGAACTATAATAAATATACTTATTACTTTTATTATTATCAATATAACATGCACTTTTAGCCATATTTTACTATTATTATCGATAGAACTGTAATAAATATACTAATTACTTTTATTACTGTCAAAATAACATGCACTATTAGCGATATTTTACTATTATTATCGCTTGAACTAAAACAATTATACTTATTACTCCCGATATTATCAACATAACATGCATTATTACCTATATTATGCAGTTATTATCGATAGAACTGTAATAAATATACTTATTACTTTTAGTACTATCAAAATAACATGCACTATTAGCCATATTTTACTATTATTATCGCTTGAACTAAAACAATTATACTTATTACTCCCGATAGTATCAATATAACATGCATTATTACGCATATAATGCAGTTATTATCGCTAGAACTGTAATAAATATACTTACTACTTTTATTATCATCAATATAACATGCATTACTACCCATATTATGCAGTTATTATCTAAGGAACTATAATAAATGTACTTATTACTTTTATTATTATCAATATAACATGCACTATTAGCCATATTTTACTATTATTATCGCTGGAACTATAATAATTATACTTATTACTCCCGATATTATCAATATAACATGCATTATTACCCATATAATGCAGTTATTATCACTAAAACTGTAATAATTATACTTATTGCTTATATTATTATCAATATAACATGCATTATTACCCATATTATGCAGTTATTATTGCTAGAACTATAATAAATATACGTATTACTTTTATTATCATCAATATAACATGCATTATTACCCATATTATGCAGTTATTATCGATAGAACTGTAATAAATATACTTATTACTTTTATTATTATCAATATAACATGCACTATTAGCCATATTTTACTATTATTATCGCTAGAACTGAAACAATTATACTTATTACTCCCAATATTATCAATATACCATGCGTTATTACCCATATAATGCAGTTATTATCGTTAGAACTATAATAAATATACGTATTACTTTTATTTTCATCAATATAACATGCATTATTACCCATATTATGCAGTTATTATCGATAGAACTGTAATAAATATACTTACTACTTTCATTATCATCAATATAACATGCATTACTACCCATATTATGCAGTTATTATCGATAGAACTATAATAAATATACTTATTACTTTTATTATTATCAATATAACATGCACTATTAGCCATATTTTACTATTATTATCGCTAGAACTATAATAATTATACTTATTACTCCCAATATTATCAATATAACATGCATTATTACCCATATAATGCAGGTATTATCGCTAGAACTGTAATAATTATACTTATTACTTACATTGTTAGCAATATAACGTGCATTATTACCCATATTATGCAGTTATTATTGATAGAACTATAATAAATATACTTATTACTTTTATTATTATCAATATAACATGCATCATTACCTATATTATGCAGTTATTATCGCTAGAACTATAATAAATATACTTATTACTCCCGATATTATCAATATAACATCCATTATTACCCATATAATGCAGTTATTATCGCTAGAACTGTAATAATTATACTTATTACTTATATTATTATCAATATAACATGTATTATTACCCGTATTATGCAGTTATTATCGCTAGAACTATAATAAATATACGTATTACTTTTATTATCATCAATGTAACATGTATTATTACCCATATTATGCAGTTATTATCGATAGAACTGTAATAATTATACGTATTACTTTTATTATTATCAATGCAACATGCACTATTAGCCATATTTTACTATTATTATCGCTAGAACTATAATAATTATACTTATTACTCCCAATATTATCTATATAACATGCATTATTACCCACATAATGCAGTTATTATCGCTAGAACTGTAATAAATATACTTACTACTTTCATTATCATCAATATAACATGCATTACTACCCATATTATGCAGTTATTATCGATAGAACTATAATAAATATACTTATTACTTTTATTATTATCAATATAACATGCACTTTTAGCCATATTTTACTATTATTATCGCTAGAACTATAATAATTATACTTATTACTCCCAATATTATCAATATAACATGCATTATTACCCATATAATGCAGTTATTATCGCTAGAACTGTAATAATTATACTTATTACTTATATTATTATCAATATAACGTGCATTATTACCCATATTATGCAGTTATTATTGATAGAACTATAATAAATATACTTATTACTTTTATTATTATCAATATAACATGCATCATTACCTATATTATGCAGTTATTATCGCTAGAACTATAATAAATATACTAATTACTCCCGATATTATCAACATAACATCCATTATTACCCATATAATGCAGTTATTATCGCTAGAACTGTAATAATTGTACTTATTACTTGTATTATTATCAATATGACATGCATTCTTACCCATATTATGCAGTTATTATCGCTAGAACTATAATAAACATACGTATTACTTTTATTATCATCAATATAACATGCACTATTAGCCATATTATGCAGTTATTATCGATAGAACTGTAATAATTATACTTATTACTTACATTGTTAGCAATATAACGTGCATTATTACCCATATTATGCAGTTATTATTGATAGAACTATAATAAATATACTTATTACTTTTATTATTATCAATATAACATGCATCATTACCTATATTATGCAGTTATTATCGCTAGAACTATAATAAATATACTTATTACTCCCGATATTATCAACATAACATCCATTATTACCCATATAATGCAGTTATTATCGCTAGAACTGTAATAATTATACTAATTACTTATATTATTGTCAATATAACATGCATTATTACCCATATTATGCAGTTATTATCGGTAGAACTGTAATAAATATACTTATTACTCCCGATATTATCAATATAACATGCATTATTACCCATATAATGCAGTTATTATCGCTAGAACTGTAATAATTATACTTATTACTTATATTATTATCAATATAACATGCATTATTACCCATATTATGCAGTTATTATCGCTAGAACTATAATAAATATACGTATTACTTTTGTTATCATCAATATAACATGCATTATTACCCATATTATGCAGTTATTATCGATAGAACTGTAATAAATATACTTATTACTTTTATTATTATCAATATAACATGCACTATTAGCCATGTTTTACTATTGTTATCGATAGAACTATAATAATTATACTTATTACTCCCAATATTATCAATATAACATGCATTATTACCCATATAATGCAGTTATTATCGCTAGAACTGTAATAATTATACTTATTACTTATATTATTATCAATATAACATGCATTATTACCCATATTATGCAGTTATTGTTGATAGAACTATAATAATTATACTTATTACTTATATTATTATCAATCTAACATGCATTATTACCCATATTATGCAGTTATTATCGCTAGAACTATAATAAATATACGTATAACTTTTATTATCATCAATATAACATCCATTATTACCCATATAATGCAGTTATTATCGCTAGAACTGTAATAATTATACTTATTACTTATATTATTATCAATATAACATGCATTATTACCCATATTATGCAGTTATTATCGATAGAACTATAATAAATATACTTATTACTTTTATTATTATCAATATAACATGCACTATTAGCCATATTTTACTATTATTATCGCTAGAACTATAATAATTATACTTATTACTCCCAATATTATCTATATAACATGCAGTATTACCCATATAATGCAGTTATTATCGCTAGAACTGTAATAATTATACTTATTACTTATATTATTATCAATATAACATGCATTATTACCCATATTATGCAGTTATTATCGATAGAACTATAATAAATATACTTATTACTTTTATTATTATCAATATAACATTCACTATTAGCCATATTTTACTATTATTATCGCTAGAACTATAATAATTATACTTATTACTCCCAATATTATCAATATAACATGCATTATTACCCATATAATGCAGTTATTATCGCTAGAACTGTAATAATTATACTTATTACTTACATTGTTAGCAATATAACGTGCATTATTACCCATATTATGCAGTTATTATTGATAGAACTATAATAAATATACTTATTACTTTTATTATTATCAATATAACATGCATCATTACCTATATTATGCAGTTATTATCGCTAGAACTATAATAAATATACTTATTACTCCCGATATTATCAATATAACATCCATTATTACCCATATAATGCAGTTATTATCGCTAGAACTGTAATAATTATACTTATTACTTATATTATTATCAATATAACATGCATTATTACCCGTATTATGCAGTTATTATCGCTAGAACTATAATAAATATACGTATTACTTTTATTATCATCAATGTAACATGTATTATTACCCATATTATGCAGTTATTATCGATAGAACTGTAATAATTATACGTATTACTTTTATTATTATCAATGTAACATGCACTATTAGCCATATTTTACTATTATTATCGCTAGAACTATAATAATTATACTTATTACTCCCAATATTATCTATATAACATGCATTATTACCCATATAATGCAGTTATTATCGCTAGAACTGTAATAAATATACTTACTACTTTCATTATCATCAATATAACATGCATTACTACCCATATTATGCAGTTATTATCGATAGAACTATAATAAATATACTTATTACTTTTATTATTATCAATATAACATGCACTTTGAGCCATATTTTACTATTATTATCGATAGAACTGTAATAAATATACTAATTACTTTTATTACTGTCAAAATAACATGCACTATTAGCGATATTTTACTATTATTATCGCTTGAACTAAAACAATTATACTTATTACTCCCGATATTATCAACATAACATGCATTATTACCTATATTATGCAGTTATTATCGATAGAACTGTAATAAATATACTTATTACTTTTAGTACTATCAAAATAACATGCACTATTAGCCATATTTTACTATTATTATCGCTTGAACTAAAACAATTATACTTATTACTCCCGATAGTATCAATATAACATGCATTATTACGCATATAATGCAGTTATTATCGCTAGAACTGTAATAAATATACTTACTACTTTTATTATCATCAATATAACATGCATTACTACCCATATTATGCAGTTATTATCTAAGGAACTATAATAAATGTACTTATTACTTTTATTATTATCAATATAACATGCACTATTAGCCATATTTTACTATTATTATCGCTGGAACTATAATAATTATACTTATTACTCCCGATATTATCAATATAACATGCATTATTACCCATATAATGCAGTTATTATCACTAAAACTGTAATAATTATACTTATTGCTTATATTATTATCAATATAACATGCATTATTACCCATATTATGCAGTTATTATTGCTAGAACTATAATAAATATACGTATTACTTTTATTATCATCAATATAACATGCATTATTACCCATATTATGCAGTTATTATCGATAGAACTGTAATAAATATACTTATTACTTTTATTATTATCAATATAACATGCACTATTAGCCATATTTTACTATTATTATCGCTAGAACTGAAACAATTATACTTATTACTCCCAATATTATCAATATACCATGCGTTATTACCCATATAATGCAGTTATTATCGTTAGAACTATAATAAATATACGTATTACTTTTATTTTCATCAATATAACATGCATTATTACCCATATTATGCAGTTATTATCGCTAGAACTGTAATAATTATACTTATTACTTATATTGTTAGCAATATAACGTGCATTATTACCCATATTATGCAGTTATCATTGATAGAACTCTAATAATTATACTTATTACTTATATTATTATCAATATAACATGCATTATTACCCATATTATGCAGTTATTATCGCTAGAAGTATAATAAATATACGTATTACTTTTATTATCATCAATATTACATGCATTATTACCCATATTATGCAGTTATTATCGATAGAACTGTAATAAATATACTTATTATTCCCGATATTATCAATATAACATGCATTATTACCCATATAATGCAGTTATTATCACTAGAACTGTAATAATTATACTTATTACTTATATTATTAGCAATACAACGTGCATTATTACCCATATAATGCAGTTATTATCGCTAGAACTGTAATAATTATACTTATTACTTATATTATTATCAATATAACATGCATTATTACCCATATTATGCAGTTATTATCGCTAGAACTATAATAAATATACGTATTACTTTTATTATCATCAATATAACATGCATTATTACCCATATTATGCAGTTATTATCGATAGAACTGTAATAAATATACTTATTACTCCCGATATTATCAATATAACATGCATTATTACCCATATAGTGCAATTATTATCGCTAGAACTGTAATAATTATACTTATTACTTATATTGTTAGCAATATAACGTGCATTATTACCCATATTATGCAGTTATTATTGATAGAACTATAATAAATATACGTATTACTTTTATTATCGTCAATATAACATGCATTATTACCCATATTATGCTGTTATTATCGATAGAACTGTAATAAATATACTTATTACTTTTATTACTATCAAAATAAAATGCACTATTAGCCATATCTTACTATTATTATCGCTTGAACTAAAACAATTATACTTATTACTCCCGATATTATCAACATAACAGGCATTATTACCTATATTATGCAGTTGTTATCGCTAGAAGTATAATAAATATACTTATTACTCCCGATATTATCAATATAACATCCATTATTACTCCTATAATGCAGTTATTATCGCTAGAACTGTAATAATTATACTGATTACTTGTATTATTATCAATATAACATGCATTATTACCCATATTATGCAGTTATTATCGCTAGAACTTTAATAAATATACGTATTGCTTTTATTATCATCAACATAACATGCATTATTACCCATATTATGCAGTTATTATCGATAGAACTGTAATAAATATACTTATTACTTTTATTATTATCAATATAACATGCACTATTAGCCATGTTTTACTATTATTATCGCTAGAACTATAATAATTATACTTATTACACCCAATATTATCAATATAACATGCATTATTACGCATATAATGCAGTTATTATCGCTAGAACTGTAATAAATATACTTACTACTTTTATTATCATCAATATAACATGCATTGTTACCCATATTATGCAGTTATTATTGATAGAACTATAATAAATATACGTATTACTTTTATTATCATCAATATAACATGCATTATTACCCATATTATGCTGTTATTATCGATAGAACTGTAATAATTATACTTATTACTTATATTATTAGCTATATAACGTGCATTATTGCCAATATTATGCAGTTATTATCGCTAGAACTGTAATAATTATACTTATTACTTATATTATTATCAATATAACATGCATTATTACCCATATTGTGCTGCTATTATCGATAGAACTGGAATAAATATACTTATTACTTTTATTACTATCAAAATAACATGCACTATTAGCCATATTTTACTATTATTATCGCTTGAACTAAAACAATTATACTTATTACTCCCGATATTATCAACATAACATGCATTATTACCTATATTATGCAGTTATTATCGATAGAACTGTAATAAATATACTTATTACTTTTATTATTATCAATATAACATGCATTATTACCTATATTATGCAGTTATTATCGCCAGAACTATAATAAATATACTTATTACTTATATAATTATCAATATAACATGCATTATTACCCATATTATGCAGTTATAATCGCTAGAACTATAATAAATATACTTATTACTTTAATTATTATCAATATAACATGCACTATTAGCCATATTTTACTATTATTATCGCTAGAACTATAATAATTATACTTATTACTCCCGATATTATCAATATAACATGCATTATTACCCATATAATGCAGTTATTATCGCTAGAACTGTAATAATTATACTTAATACTTATATTGTTAGCTATATAACGTGCATTATTACCCATATTATGCAGTTATAATCGCTAGAACTATAATAAATATACGTATAACTTTTATTATCATCAATATAACATGCATTATTACCCATATTGTGCTGTTATTATCGATAGAACTGGAATAAATATACTTATTACTTTTATTACTATCAAAATAACATGCACTATTAGCCATATTTTACTATTATTATCGCTTGAACTAAAACAATTATACTTATTACTCCCGATATTATCAATGTAACATGCATTATTACCCATATAATGCAGTTATTATCGCTAGAACTGTAATAATTATACTTATTACTTATATTATTATCAATATAACATGCATTATTACCCATATTATGCAGTTATTATCGCTAGAACTATAATAAATATACGTATTACTTTTGTTATCATCAATATAACATGCATTATTACCCATATTATGCAGTTATTATCGATAGAACTGTAATAATTATACTTATTACTTATATTATTATCAATATAACATGCATTATTACCCATATTATGCAGTTATTATCGATAGAACTATAATAAATATACTTATTACTTTTATTATTATCAATATAACATGCACTATTAGCCATATTTTACTATTATTATCGCTAGAACTATAATAATTATACTTATTACTCCCAATATTATCTATATAACATGCAGTATTACCCATATAATGCAGTTATTATCGCTAGAACTGTAATAATTATACTTATTACTTATATTATTATCAATATAACATGCATTCTTACCCATATTATGCAGTTATTATCGATAGAACTATAATAAATATACTTATTACTTTTATTATTATCAATATAACATGCACTATTAGCCATATTTTACTATTATTATCGCTAGAACTATAATAATTATACTTATTACTCCCAATATTATCAATATAACATGCATTATTACCCATATAATGCAGTTATTATCGCTAGAACTGTAATAATTATACTTATTACTTACATTGTTAGCAATATAACGTGCATTATTACCCGTATTATGCAGTTATTATCGCTAGAACTATAATAAATATACGTATTACTTTTATTATCATCAATGTAACATGTATTATTACCCATATTATGCAGTTATTATCGATAGAACTGTAATAATTATACGTATTACTTTTATTATTATCAATGTAACATGCACTATTAGCCATATTTTACTATTATTATCGCTAGAACTATAATAATTATACTTATTACTCCCAATATTATCTATATAACATGCATTATTACCCATATAATGCAGTTATTATCGCTAGAACTGTAATAAATATACTTACTACTTTCATTAGCATCAATATAACATGCATTACTACCCATATTATGCAGTTATTATCGATAGAACTATAATAAATATACTTATTACTTTTATTAGTATCAATATAACATGCACTTTTAGCCATATTTTACTATTATTATCGCTAGAACTATAATAATTATACTTATTACTTCCAATATTATCAATATAACATGCATTATTACCCATATAATGCAGTTATTATCGCTAGAACTGTAATAATTATACTTATTACTTATATTATTATCAATATAACATGCATTATTACCCATATTATGCAGTTATTATCGATAGAACTATAATAAATATACTTATTACTCCCGATATTATCAATATAACATGCATTATTACCCATATAATGCAGTTATTATCGCTAGAACTGTAATAATTATACTTATTACTTATATTGTTATCAATATAACATGCATTATTACCCGTATTATGCAGTTATTATCGCTAGAACTATAATAAATATACGTATTACTTTTATTATCATCAATGTAACATGTATTATTACCCATATTATGCAGTTATTATCGATAGAACTGTAATAATTATACGTATTACTTTTATTATTATCAATATAACATGCACTATTAGCCATATTTTACTATTATTATCGCTAGAACTATAATAATTATACTTATTACTCCCAATATTATCAATATAACATGCATTATTACCCATATAATGCAGTTATTATCGCTAGAACTGTAATAATTATACTTATTACTTATATTATTATCAATATAACGTGCATTATTACCCATATTATGCCGTTATTATTGATAGAACTATAATAAATATACTTATTACTTTTGTTATTATCAATATAACATGCATCATTACCTATATTATGCAGTTATTATCGCTAGAACTATAATAAATATAGTAATTACTCCCGATGTTATCAACATAACATCCATTATTACCCATATAATGCAGTTATTATCGCTAGAACTGTAATAATTATACTTATTACTTGTATTATTATCAATATAACATGCATTATTACCCATATTATGCAGTTATTATCGCTAGAACTATAATAAATATACGTAATACCTTTATTATCATCAATATAACATGCATTATTACCCATATTATGCAGTTATTATCGATAGAACTGTAATAAATATACTTATTACTCCCGATATTATCAATATAACATGCATTATTACCCATATAGTGCAATTATTATCGCTAGAACTGTAATAATTATACTTATTACTTATATTATTATCAATATAACATGCATTATTACCCATATTATGCAGTTATTATGGCTAGAACTATAATAAATATTCGTATTACTTTTATTATCATCAATGTAACATGCATTATTACCCATACTATGCAGTTATTATCGATAGAACTGTAATAAATATACTTATTACTTTTATTATTATCAATATAACATGCACTATTAGCCATATTTTACTATTATTATCGCTAGAACTATAATAATTATACTTATTACTCCCAATATTATCTATATAACATGCATTGTTTCCCATATAATGCAGTTATTATCGCTAGACCTGTAATAAATATACTTACTACTTTCATTATCATCAATATAACATGCATTACTACCCATATTATGCAGTTATTATCTATAGAACTATAATAAATGTACTTATTACTTTTATTATTATCAATATAACATGCACTATTAGCCATATTTTACTATTATTATCGCTGGAACTATAATAATTATACTTATTACTCCCGATATTATCAATATAACATGCATTATTACCCATATAATGCAGTTATTATCACTAAAACTGTCATAATTATACTTATTGCTTATATTATTATCAATATAACATGCATTATTACCCATATTATGCAGTTATTATCGCTAGAACTATAATAAATATACGTATTACTTTTATTATCATCAATATAACATGCATTATTACCCATATTATGCAGTTATTATCGATAGAACTGTAATAAATATACTTATTATTCCCGATATTATCAATATAACATGCATTATTACCCATATAATGCAGTTATTATCGCTAGAACTGTAATAATTATACTTATTACTTATATTATTAGCAATACAACGTGCATTATTACCCATATAATGCAGTTATTATCGCTAGAACTGTAATAATTATACTTATTACTTATATTATTATCAATATAGCATGCATTATTACCCATATTATGCAGTTATTATCGCTAGAACTATAATAAATATACGTATTACTTTTATTATCATCAATATAACATGCATTATTACCCATATTATGCAGTTATTATCGATAGAACTGTAATAAATATACTTATTACTCCCAATATTATCAATATAACATGCATTATTACCCATATAATGCAGTTATTATCGCTAGAACTGTAATAATTATACTTATTACTTACATTGTTAGCAATATAACGTGCATTATTACCCATATTATGCAGTTATTATTGATAGAACTATAATAAATATACTTATTACTTTTATTATTATCAATATAACATGCATCATTACCTATATTATGCAGTTATTATCGCTAGAACTATAATAAATATACTTATTACTCCCGATATTATCAATATAACATGCATTATTACCCGTATTATGCAGTTATTATCGCTAGAACTATAATAAATATACTTATTACTTTTATTATTATCAATATAACATGCACTTTTAGCCATATTTTACTATTATTATCGATAGAACTGTAATAAATATACTAATTACTTTTATTACTATCAAAATAACGCACTATTAGCGATATTTTACTATTATTATCGCTTGAACTAAAACAATTATACTTATTACTCCCGATATTATCAACATAACATGCATTATTACCTATATTATGCAGTTATTATCGATAGAACTGTAATAAATATACTTATTACTTTTAGTACTATCAAAATAACATGCACTATTAGCCATATTTTACTATTATTATCGCTTGAACTAAAACAATTATACTTATTACTCCCGATAGTATCAATATAACATGCATTATTACGCATATAATGCAGTTATTATCGCTAGAACTGTAATAAATATACTTACTACTTTTATTATCATCAATATAACATGCATTATTACCCATATAATGCAGTTATTATCGACAGAAGTATAATAAATATACTTATTACTTTTATTATTATCAATATAACAGGCACTCTTAGCCATATTTTACTAGTATTATCGCTAGAACTGTAATAATTATACTTATTACTCCCGATATTATCAATATAACATCCATTATTACCCAAATAATGCAGTTATTATCGCTAGAACTGTAATAATTATACTTATTACTTATATTATTATCAATATAACATGCATTATTACCCGTATTATGCAGTTATTATCGCTAGAACTATAATAAATATACGTATTACTTTTATTATCGTCAATGTAACATGTATTATTACCCATATTATGCAGTTATTATCGATAGAACTGTAATAATTATACGTATTACTTTTATTATTATCAATGTAACATGCACTATTAGCCATATTTTACTATTATTATCGCTAGAACTATAATAATTATACTTATTACTCCCAATATTATCTATATAACATGCAGTATTACCTATATTATGCAGTTATTATCGATAGAACTGTAATAAATATACTTATTACTTTTAGTACTATCAAAATAACATGCACTATTAGCCATATTTTACTATTATTATCGCTTGAACTAAAACAATTATACTTATTACTCCCGATAGTATCAATATAACATGCATTATTACCCATATAATGCAGTTATTATCGCTAGAACTGTAATAATTATACTTATTACTTATATTATTATCAATATAACATGCACTATTAGCGATATTTTACTATTATTATCGCTTGAACTAAAACAATTATACTTATTACTCCCGTTATTATCAACATAACATGCATTATTACCTATATTATGCAGTTATTATCGATAGAACTGTAATAAATATACTTATTACTTTTAGTACTATCAAAATAACATGCACTATTAGCCATATTTTACTATTATTATCGCTTGAACTAAAACAATTATACTTATTACTCCCGATAGTATCAATATAACATGCATTATTACGCATATAATGCAGTTATTATCGCTAGAACTGTAATAAATATACTTACTACTTTTATTATCATCAATATAACATGCATTATTACCCATATAATGCAGTTATTATCGACAGAAGTATAATAAATATACTTATTACTTATATAATTATCAATATAACATGCATTATTACCCATATTATGCAGTTATAATCGCTAGAACTATAATAAATATACTTATTACTTTTATTATTATCAATATAACATGCACTAATAGCCATATTTTACTATTATTATCGCTAGAACTATAATAATTATACTTATTACTCCCGATATTATCAATATAACATGCATTATTACCCATATAATGCAGTTATTATCACTAGAACTGTAATAATTATACTTATTACTTACATTGTTAGCAATATAACGTGCATTATTACCCATATTAGGCAGTTATAATCGCTAGAACTATAATAAATATACGTATAACTTTTATTATCATCAATATAACATGCATTATTACCCATATTGTGCTGTTATTATCGATAGAACTGGAATAAATATACTTATTACTCCCGATATTATCAATGTAACATGCATTATTACCCATATAATGCAGTTATTATCGCTAGAACTGTAATAATTATACTTATTACTTATATTATTATCAATATAACATGCATTATTACCCATATTATGCAGTTATTATCGCTAGAACTATAATAAATATACGTAATACTTTTGTTATCATCAATATAACATGCATTATTACCCATATTATGCAGTTATTATCGATAGAACTGTAATAAATATACTTATTACTTTTATTATTATCAATATAACATGCACTATTAGCCATATTTTACTATTATTATCGCTAGAACTATAATAATTATACTTATTACTCCCAATATTAACAATATAACATGCATTATTACCCCTACAATGCAGTTATTATCGGTAGAACTGTAATAATTATACTTATTACTTATATTGTTATCAATATAACATGCATTATTACGCATATTATGCAGTTATTATCGCTAGAACTATAATAAATATACGTATTACTTTTATTATCATCAATATAACATGCATTATTTCCCATATTATGCAGTTATTATCGATAGAACTGTAATAAATATACTTATTGCTTTTATTATTATCAATATAGCATGCACTATTAGCCATATTTTACTATTATTATCGCTAGAACTATAATAATTATACTTATTACTCCCAATATTATCAATATAACATGCATTATTACCCATATAATGCAGTTATTATCGCTAGAACCGTAATAATTATACTTATTACTTATATGATTCTCAATATAACATGCATTATTACCCATATTATGCAGTTATAATCGCTAGAACTATAATAAATATACATAGTACTTTTTTTATGATCAATATAACATGCATTATTACCCACATTATGCAGTTATTATCGATAGAACTATAATAAATATACTTAGTACTTTTATTATTATCAATATAACATGCACTATTAGGCATATTTTACTATTATTATCGCTAGAAGTATAATAATTATACTTATTACTCCCAATATTATCAATATAACATGCATTATTACCCATATAATGCAGTTATTATCGCTAGAACTGTAATAAATATACGTATTACTTTTATTATCATCCATATAACATGCATTATTACCCATATTATGCAGTTATTATCGATAGACCTGTAATAAATATACTTATTGCTTTTATTATTATCAATATAAAATGCATTATTACCCATATTATGCAGTTATTATCGATAGAACTGTAATAAATATACTTATTGCTTTTATTATTATCAATATAACATGCACTATTAGCCATATTTTACTATTATTATCGCTAGAACTATAATAATTATACTTATTACTCCCAATATTAACAATATAACATGCATTATTACCCCTACAATGCAGTTATTATCGGTAGAACTGTAATAATTATACTTATTACTTATATTGTTATCAATGTAACATGCATTATTACGCATATTATGCAGTTATTATCGCTAGAACTATAATAAATATACGTATTACTTTTATTATCATCAATATAACATGCATTATTTCCCATATTATGCAGTTATTATCGATAGAACTGTAATAAATATACTTATTACTTTTATTATTATCAATTTAACATGCACTAATAGCCATATTTTACTATTATTATCGCTAGAACTATCATAATTATACTTATTACTCCCAATATTATCAATATAACATGCATTATTACCCCTATAGAGCTGTTATTATCGCTAGAACTGTAATAATTGTACTTATTACTTACATTATTAGCAATATAACGTGCATTATTACCCATATAATGCAGTTATTATCGCTAGGACTGTAATAATTATACTTATTGCTTATATTATTATCAATATAACATGCATTATTACCCATATTATGCAGTTATTATCGCTAGAACTATAATAAATATACTTATTACTTTTATTATTATCAATATAACATGCACTATTAGCCATATTTTACTATTATTATCGCTAGAACTATCATAATTATACTTATTACTCCCGATATTATCAATATAACATGCATTATTACCCCTATAATGCAGTTATTATCGCTAGAACTGTAATAATTATACTTATTACTTATATTATTATCAATACAACATGCATTATTACCCATATTATGCAGTTATAATCGCTAGAACTAAAATAAATATACTTACTGCTTTTATTATAATCAATATAACATGCATTATTACCCATATAATGCAGTTATTATCGACAGAAGTATAATAAATATACTTATTACTTTTATTATTATCAATATAACAGGCACTCTAAGCCATATTTTACTAGTATTATCGCTAGAACTGTAATAATTATACTTATTACTAATATTATTAGCAATATAGCGTGCATTGTTAAGCATATTATGCAGTTATTATCGCTAGAACTGTAATAATTATACTTATTACTTATATTATTATCAATATAACATGCACTATTACCCATATAATGCAGTTATTATCGACAGAAGTATAATAAATATACTTATTACTTTTATTATTATCAATAGAACAGACACTCTTAGCCATATTTTACTAGTATTATCGTTAGAACTGTAATAATTATACTTATTCCTCCCGATATTATCAATATAACATCCATTATTACCCATATAATGCAGTTATTATCGCTGGACTGTAATAATTATACTTATTACTTATATTATTCTCAATATAACATGCATTATTACCCATATTATGCAGTTATAATCGCTAGAACTATAATAAATATACTTACTGCTCTTATTATAATCAATATAGCATGCATTATTACCCATATTATGCAGTTATTATCGACAGAAGTATAATAAATATACTTATTACTTTTATTATTATCAATATAACAGGCACTCTAAGCCATATTTTACTAGTATTATCGCTAGAACTGTAATAATTATACTTATTACTAATATTATTAGCAATATAGCGTGCATTGTTAAGCATATTATGCAGTTATTATCGCTAGAACTGTAATAATTATACTTATTACTTATATTATTATCAATATAACATGCACTATTACCCATATAATGCAGTTATTATCGACAGAAGTATAATAAATATACTTATTACTTTTATTATTATCAATAGAACAGACACTCTTAGCCATATTTTACTAGTATTATCGTTAGAACTGTAATAATTATACTTATTCCTCCCGATATTATCAATATAACATCCATTATTACCCATATAATGCAGTTATTATCGCTGGAACTGTAATAATTATACTTATTACTTATATTATTCTCAATATAACATGCATTATTACCCATATTATGCAGTTATAATCGCTAGAACTGTAATAAATATACTTACTGCTCTTATTATAATCAATATAACATGCATTATTACCCATATTATGCATTTATTATCGACAGAAGTATAATAAATATACTTACTACTTTTATTATTATCAATCTAACAGGCACTCTTAGCCATATTTTACAGGTATTATCGCTAGAACTGTAATAATTATACTTATTACTCCCGATATTATCAATACAACATCCATTATTACCCATATAATGCAGTTATTATCGCTAGAACTATAATAATTATACTTATTACTCCCAATATTATCAATATAACATGCATTATTACCCATATAATGCAGTTATTATCGCTAGAACCGTAATAATTATACTTATTACTTATATGATTCTCAATATAACATGCATTATTACCCATATTATGCAGTTATAATCGCTAGAACTATAATAAATATACATAGTACTTTTTTTATGATCAATATAACATGCATTATTACCCACATTATGCAGTTATTATCGATAGAACTATAATAAATATACTTATTACTTTTATTATTATCAATATAACATGCACTAATAGCCATATTTTACTATTATTATCGCTAGAACTATCATAATTATACTTATTACTCCCAATATTATCAATATAACATGCATTATTACCCCTATAGAGCTGTTATTATCGCTAGAACTGTAATAATTGTACTTATTACTTACATTATTAGCAATATAACGTGCATTATTACCCATATAATGCAGTTATTATCGCTAGGACTGTAATAATTATACTTATTGCTTATATTATTATCAATATAACATGCATTATTACCCATATTATGCAGTTATTATCGCTAGAACTATAATAAGTATACTTATTACTTTTATTATTATCAATATAACATGCACTATTAGCCATATTTTACTATTATTATCGCTAGAACTATCATAATTATACTTATTACTCCCGATATTATCAATATAACATGCATTATTACCCCTATAATGCAGTTATTATCGCTAGAACTGTAATAATTATACTTATTACTTATATTATTATCAATACAACATGCATTATTACCCATATTATGCAGTTATAATCGCTAGAACTAAAATAAATATACTTACTGCTTTTATTATAATCAATATAACATGCATTATTACCCATATAATGCAGTTATTATCGACAGAAGTATAATAAATATACTTATTACTTTTATTATTATCAATATAACAGGCACTCTAAGCCATATTTTACTAGTATTATCGCTAGAACTGTAATAATTATACTTATTACTAATATTATTAGCAATATAGCGTGCATTGTTAAGCATATTATGCAGTTATTATCGCTAGAACTGTAATAATTATACTTATTACTTATATTATTATCAATATAACATGCACTATTACCCATATAATGCAGTTATTATCGACAGAAGTATAATAAATATACTTATTACTTTTATTATTATCAATAGAACAGACACTCTTAGCCATATTTTACTAGTATTATCGTTAGAACTGTAATAATTATACTTATTCCTCCCGATATTATCAATATAACATCCATTATTACCCATATAATGCAGTTATTATCGCTGGAACTGTAATAATTATACTTATTACTTATATTATTCTCAATATAACATGCATTATTACCCATATTATGCAGTTATAATCGCTAGAACTATAATAAATATACTTACTGCTCTTATTATAATCAATATAACATGCATTATTACCCATATTATGCAGTTATTATCGACAGAAGTATAATAAATATACTTATTACTTTTATTATTATCAATCTAACAGGCACTCTTAGCCATATTTTACAGGTATTATCGCTAGAACTGTAATAATTATACTTATTACTCCCGATATTATCAATACAACATCCATTATTACCCATATAATGCAGTTATTATCGCTAGAACTATAATAATTATACTTATTACTCCCAATATTATCAATATAACATGCATTATTACCCATATAATGCAGTTATTATCGCTAGAACCGTAATAATTATACTTATTACTTATATGATTCTGAATATAACATGCATTATTACCCATATTATGCAGTTATAATCGCTAGAACTATAATAAATATACATAGTACTTTTATTTATGATCAATATAACATGCATTATTACCCACATTATGCAGTTATTATCGATAGAACTATAATAAATATACTTATTACTTTTATTATTATCAATATAACATGCACTATTAGCCATATTTTACTATTATTATCGCTAGAACTATAATAATTATACTTATTACTCCCGATATTATCAATATAACATGCATTATTACCCCTACAATGCAGTTATTATCGGTAGAACTGTAATAATTATACTTATTACTTATATTGTTATCAATATAACATGCATTATTACGCATATTATGCAGTTATTATCGCTAGAACTATAATAAATATACGTATTACTTTTATTATCATCAATATAACATGCATTATTTCCCATATTATGCAGTTATTATCGATAGAACTGTAATAAATATACTTATTGCTTTTATTGTTATCAATATAGCATGCACTATTAGCCATATTTTACTATTATTATCGCTAGAACTATAATAATTATACTTATTACTACCAATATTATCAATATCACATGCATTATTACCCCTATAATGCAGTTATTATCGCTAGAACTGTAATAATTATACTTATTACTTATATTATTATCAATATAACATGCATTATAACGCATATTATGCAGTTATAATCGCCAGAACTATAATAAATATACTTAGTACTTTTATTATCATCAATATAACATGCATTATTACCCATATAATGCAGTTATTATCGCTGGAACTGTAATAATTATACCTATTAGTTATATCATTAGCAGTATAACGTGCATTATTACCCATATTATGCAGTTATTATCGCTAGAACTGTAATAATTATACTTATTACTTATACTATTATCAATATAACATGCATTATTACCCATATTATGCAGTTATTATCGCTAGAACTATAATAAATATACGTATTACTTTTATTATCATCAATATAACATGCATTATTTCCCATATTATGCAGTTATTATCGATAGAACTGTAATAAATATACTTATTACTTTTATTATTATCAATTTAACATGCACTATTAGCCATATTTTACTATTATTATCGCTAGAACTATCATAATTATACTTATTACTCCCGATATTATCAATATAACATGCATTATTACCCCTATAATGCAGTTATTATCGCTAGAACTGTAATAATTATACTTATTACTTATATTATTATCAATACAACATGCATTATTACCCATATTATGCAGTTATTATCGATAGAACTGTAATAATTATACTTATTACTTATATTGTTAGCAATATAACGTGCATTATTACCCATATTATGCAGTTATTATCGATAGAACTATAATAAATATACTTATTACTTTTATTATTATCAATATAACATGCACTATTAGCAATATTTTACTATTATTATCGCTAGAACTAAAACAGTAATACTTATTACTCCCAATATTATCAATATAACATGCGTTATTACCCATATAATGCAGTTATTATCGCTAGAACTGTAATAATTATACTTATTACTTATATTATCAGCAATATAACGTGCATTATTACCCATATAATGCAGTTATTATCGCTAGAACTGTAATAATTATACATATTACTTATATTATCAGCAATATAACGTGCATTATTACCCATATAATGCAGTTATTATCGCTAGAACTGTCATAATTATACTTATTACTTATATTGTTATCAATATAACATGCATTATTACCCATATTATGCAGTTATAATCGCAAGAACTATAATAAATATACTTATTACTCCCAATATTATCAATATAACATGCATTATTACCCATATTATGCAGTTATTATCGCTAGAACTATAATAAATATACGTATTACTTTTATTATCATCAATATAACATGCATTATTACCCATATTATGCAGTTATTATCGATAGAACTGTAATAAATATACTTATTGCTTTTATTATTATCAATATAGCATGCACTATTAGCCATATTTTACTATTATTATCGCTAGAGCTATAATAATTATACTTATTACTCCCAATATTAACAATATAACATGCATTATTACCCCTACAATGCAGTTATTATCGCTAGAACTGTAATAATTATACTTATTACTTATATTATTATCAATATAACATGCATTATTACGCATATTATGCAGTTATTATCGCTAGAACTATAATAAATATACGTATTACTTTTATTATCATCAATATAACATGCATCATTTCCCATATTATGCAGTTATTATCGATAGAACTGTAATAAATATACTTATTGCTTTTATTATTATCAATACAGCATGCACTATTAGCCATATTTTACTATTATTATCGCTAGAACTATAATAATTATACTTATTACTCCCAATATTATCAATATAACATGCATTATTACCCCTATAATGCAGTTATTGTCGCTAGAACTGTAATAATTATACTTATTACTTATATTATTATCAATATAACATGCATTATTACGCATATTATGCAGTTATAATCGCCAGAACTATAATAAATATACTTAGTACTTTTATTATCATCAATATAACATGCATTATTACCCATACAATGCAGTTATTATCGCTGGAACTGTAATAATTATACTTATTACTTATATCATTAGCAATATAACGTGCATTATTACCCATATTATGCAGTTATTATCGCTAGAACTGTAATAATTATACTTATTACTTATATTATTATCAATATAACATGCATTATTACCCATATTATGCAGTTATTATCGCTAGAACTATAATAAATATACGTATTACTTTTATTATCACCAATATAACATGCATTATTTCCCATATTATGCAGTTATTATCGATAGAACTGTAATAAATATACTTATTACTTTTATTATTATCAATATAACATGCACTAATAGCCATATTTTACTATTATTATCGCCAGAACTATCATAATTATACTTATTACTCCCAATATTATCAATATAACATGCATTATTACCCCTATAGTGCAGTTATTATCGCTAGAACTGTAATAATTGTACTTATTACTTCCATTATTAGCAATATAACGTGCATTATTACCCGTATAATGCAGTTATTATCGCTAGGACTGTAATAATTATACTTATTGCTTATATTATTATCAATATAACATGCATTATTACCCATATTATGCAGTTATTATCGCTAGAACTATAATAAGTATACTTATTACTTTTATTATTATCAATATAACATGCACTATTAGCCATATTTTACTATTATTATCGCTAGAACTATCATAATTATACTTATTACTCCCAATATTATCAATATAACATGCATTATTACCCCTATAATGCAGTTATTATCGCTAGAAATGTAATAATTATACTTACTACTTTTATTATCATCAATATAACATGCATTATTACCCATATTATGCAGTTATTATCGATAGAACTATAATAAATGTACTTATTACTTTTATTATTATCAATATAACATGCACTATTAGCCATATTGTACTGTTGATATCGCTAGAACTATAATAATTATACTTATTACTCCCAATATTATCAATATAACATGCATTATTACCCATATAATGCAGTTATTATCGCTAGAACTGTAATAATTATACTTATTACTTATATTATTCTTAATATAACATGCATTATTACCCATATTATGCAGTTATAATCGCTAGAACTATAATAAATATACTTACTACTTTTATTATCATCAATGTAACATGCATTATTACCCATATTATGCAGTTATTATCGATAGAACTATAATAAATATAGTCATTACTTTTATTATTATCAATATAACATGCACTATTTGCCATATTTTACTATTATTATCGCTAGAACTATAATAATTATACTTATTACTCCCGATATTATCAATATAACATGCATTATTACCCATATAATGCAGTTACTATCGCTAGAACTGTAATAATTATACTTATTACTTATATTATCAGCAATATAACGTGCATTATTACCCATATAATGCAGTTCTTATCGCTAGAACTGTAATAATTATACTTAACACTTATATTATTATCAATATAACATGCATTATTACCCATATTATGCAGTTATTATCGCTAGAACTATAATAAATATACGTATTACTTTTATTGTCATCAATATAACATGCATTATTACGCATATTATGCAGTTATAATCGCTAGAACTATAATAAATATACTTAGTACTTTTATTATCATCAATATAACATGCATTATTACCCATATTATGCAGTTATTATCGATAGAACTATAATAAATATACTTATTACTTTTATTATTATCAATATAACATGCACTATTAGCCATATTTTACTATTATTATCGCTAGAACTAAAACAATTATACTTATTACTCCCAATATTATCAATATAACATGCGTTATTACCCATATAATGCAGTTATTATCGCTAGAACTGTAATAATTATACTTATTACTTATATTATTAGCAAAATAACGTGCATTATTACCCATATTATGCAGTAATTATCGCTAGAACTGTAATAATTATACTTATTACTTATATTATTATCAATATAACATGCATTATTACCCATATAATGCAGTTATTATCGACAGAAGTATAATAAATATACTTATTACTTTTATTATTATCAATATAACAGGCACTATTAGCCATATTTTACTATTATTATCGCTAGAACTATAATAATTATACTTATTACTCCCAATATTATCAATATAACATGCATTATTACCCATATAATGCAGTTATTATCGCTAGAACTGTAATAATTATACTTATTACTTATATTATTATCAATATAACATGCATTATTACCCATATAATGCAGTTATTATCGCTAGGACTGTAATAATTATACTTATTGCTTATATTATTATCAATATAACATGCATTATTACCCATATTATGCAGTTATTATCGCTAGAACTATAATAAGTATACTTATTACTTTTACTGTTATCAATATAACATGCACTATTAGCCATATTTTACTATTATTATCGCTAGAACTATCATAATTATACTTATTACTCCCAATATTATCAATATAACATGCATTATTACCCCTATAGTGCAGTTATTATCGCTAGAACTGTAATAATTGTACTTATTACTTACATTATTAGCAATATAACGTGCATTATTACCCATATAATGCAGTTATTATCGCTAGGACTGTAATAATTATACTTATTGCTTATATTATTATCAATATAACATGCATTATTACCCATATTATGCAGTTATTATCGCTAGAACTATAATAAGTATACTTACTACTTTTATTATCATCAATATAACATGCATTATTACCCACATTATGCAGTTATTATCGATAGAACTATAATAAATATACTTATTACTTTTATTATTATCAATATAACATGCACTATTAGCCATATTGTACTATTATTATCGCTAGAACTATAATAATTATACTTATTGCTCCCGATATTATCGATATAACATGCATTATTACCCATATAATGCAGTTATTATCGCTAGAACTGTAATAATTATACTTATTACTTACATTATTAGCAATATAACGTGCATTATTACCCATATTATGCAGTTATTATCGCTAGAACTGTAATAATTATACTTATTACTTATATTATTATCAATATAACATGCATTATTACCCATATAATGGAGTTATTATCGCTAGAACTGTAATAATTATACTTACTACTCCCGATATTATCAATATAACATCCATTATTACCCATATAATGCAGTTATTATCGCTAGAACTATAATAATTATACTTATTACTCCCAATATTATCAATATGACATGCATTATTACCCATATAATGCAGTTATTATCGCTAGAACTGTAATAATTATACTTATTACTTATATTATTCTCAATATAACATGCATTATTACCCATATTATGCAATTATAATCGCTAGAACTATAATAAATATACTTAGTACTTTTATTATCATCAATATAACATGCATTATTACCCATATTATGCAGTTATTATCGGTAGAACTATAATAAATGTACTTATTACTTTTATTATTATCAATATAACATGCACTATTAGCCATATTTTACTATTATTATCGCTAGAACTATCATAATTATACTTATTACTCCCAATATTATCAATATAACATGCATTATTACCCCTATAGTGCAGTTATTATCGCTAGAACTGTAATAATTGTACTTATTACTTACATTATTAGCAATATAACGTGCATTATTACCCATATAATGCAGTTATTATCGCTAGGACTGTAATAATTATACTTATTGCTTATATTATTATCAATATAACATGCATTATTACCCATATTATGCAATTATAATCGCTAGAACTATAATAAATATACTTAGTACTTTTATTATCATCAATATAACATGCATTATTACCCATATTATGCAGTTATTATCGGTAGAACTATAATAAATGTACTTATTACTTTTATTATTATCAATATAACATGCACTATTAGCCATATTTTACTATTATTATCGCTAGAACTATAATAATTATACTTATTACTCCCAATATTATCAATATAACATGCATTATTACCCCTATAATGAAGTTATTATCGCTAGAAATGTAATAATTATACTTACTACTTTTATTATCATCAATATAACATGCATTATTACCCATATTATGCAGTTATTATCGATAGAACTATAATAAATGTACTTATTACTTTTATTATTATCAATATAACATGCACTATTAGCCATATTGTACTGTTGATATCGCTAGAACTATAATAATTATACCTATTACTCCCAATATTATCAATATAACATGCATTATTACCCATATAATGCAGTTATTATCGCTAGGACTGTAATAATTATACTTATTGCTTATATTATTATCAATATAACATGCATTATTACCCATATAATGGAGTTATTATCGCTAGAACTGTAATAATTATACTTATTACTCAAGATATTATCAATATAACATCCATTATTACCCATATAATGCAGTTATTATCGCTAGAACTGTAATAATTATACTTATTACTTATATTATTCTCAATATAACATGCATTATTACCCATATTATGCAATTATAATCGCTAGAACTATAATAAATATACTTAGTACTTTTATTATCATCAATATAACATGCATTATTACCCATGTTATGCAGTTATTATCGGTAGAACTATAATAAATGTACTTATTACTTTTATTATTATCAATATAACATGCACTATTAGCCATATTTTACTATTATTATCGCTAGAACTATAATAATTATACTTATTACTCCCAATATTATCAATATAACATGCATTATTACCCCTATAATGCAGTTATTATCGCTAGAAATGTAATAATTATACTTACTACTTTTATTATCATCAATATAACATGCATTATTACCCATATTATGCAGTTATTATCGATAGAACTATAATAAATGTACTTATTACTTTTATTATTATCAATATAACATGCACTATTAGCCATATTGTACTGTTGATATCGCTAGAACTATAATAATTATACTTATTACTCCCAATATTATCAATATAACATGCATTATTACCCATATAATGCAGTTATGATCGCTAGGACTGTAATAATTATACTTATTGCTTATATTATTATCAATATAACATGCATTATTACCCATATTATGCAGTTATTATCGCTAGAACTATAATAAGTATACTTATTACTTTTATTATTATCAATATAACATGCACTATTAGCCATATTTTACTATTATTATCGCTAGAACTATCATAATTATACTTATTGCTCCCAATATTATCAATATAACATGCATTATTACCCCTATAGTGCAGTTATTATCGCAAGAACTGTAATAATTGTACTTACTACTTTTATTATCATCAATATAACATGCATTATTACCCATATTATGCAGTTATTATCGATAGAACTATAATAAATGTACTTATTACTTTTATTATTATCAATATAACATGCACTATTAGCCATATTGTACTGTTGATATCGCTAGAACTATAATAATTATACTTATTACTCCCAATATTATCAATATAACATGCATTATTACCCATATAATGCAGTTATTATCGCTAGAACTGTAATAATTATACTTATTACTTATATTATTCTCAATATAACATGCATTATTACCCATATTATGCAGTTATAATCGCTAGAACTATAATAAATATACTTACTACTTTTATTATCATCAATATAACATGCATTATTACCCATATTATGCAGTTATTATCGATAGAACTATAATAAATATAGTAATTACTTTTATTATTATCAATATAACATGCACTATTAGCCATATTTTACTATTATTATCGCTAGAACTACAATAATTATACTTATTACTCCCGATATTATCAATATAACATGCATTATTACCCATATAATGCAGTTATTATCGCTAGAACTGTAATAATTATACTTATTACTTATATTATCAGCAATATAACGTGCATTATTACCCATATAATGCAGTTCTTATCGCTAGAACTGTAATAATTATACTTAACACTTATATTATTATCAATATAACATGCATTATTACCCATATTATGCAGTTATTATCGCTAGAACTATAATAAATATACGTATTACTTTTATTGTCATCAATATAACATGCATTATTACGCATATTATGCAGTTATAATCGCTAGAACTATAATAAATATACTTAGTACTTTTATTATCATCAATATAACATGCATTATTACCCATATTATGCAGTTATTATCGATAGAACTATAATAAATATACTTATTACTTTTATTATTATCAATATAACATGCACTATTAGGAATATTGTACTATTATTATCGCTAGAACTATAATAATTATACTTATTGCTCCCGATATTATGAATATAACATGCTTTATTACCTATATAATGCAGTTATTATCGCTAGAACTGTAATAATTATACTTATTACTTCTATTTTCATCAATATAACATGCACTATTACCCATATTATGCAGTTATTATCGCTAGAACTGTAATAATTATACTTATTACTTATATTATTATCAATATAACATGCATTATTACCCATATAATGGAGTTATTATCGCTAGAACTGTAATAATTATACTTATTACTCCCGATATTATCAATATAACATCCATTATTACCCATATAATGCAGTTATTACCGCTAGAACTATTATAATTATACTTATTACTCCCAATATTATCAATATAACATGCATTATTATCCATATTATGCAGTTATAATCGCTAGGACTATAATAAATACACTTTCTACTTTTATAATCATCAATATAACATGCACTATTACCCATATTATGCAGTTATTATCGATAGAACTGTAATAAATATACTTATTACTTATATTATTATCAATATAACATGCATTATTACCCATATAATGCAGTTATTATCGCTAGAACTGTAATAATTATACTTATTACTCATATTATTATCAATATAACATGCATTATTACGCATATTATGCAGTTATAATCGCTAGAACTATAATAAATATACTTAGTACTTTTATTATCATCAATATAACATGCATTATTACCCATATTATGCAGTTATTATCGATAGAACTATAATAAATATACTTATTACTTTTATTATTATCAATGTAACATGCACTATTAGCCATATTTTACTATTATTATCGCTAGAACTATAATAATTATACTTATTACTCCCAATATTATCTATATAACATGCATTATTACCCATATAATGCAGTTATTATCGCTAGAACTGTAATAAATATACTTACTACTTTCATTGTCATCAATATAACATGCATTACTACCCATATTATGCAGTTATTATCGATAGAACTATAATAAATATACTTATTACTTTTATTATTATCAATATAACATGCACTTTTAGCCATATTTTACTATTATTATCGCTAGAACTATAATAATTATACTTATTACTTCCAATATTATCAATATAACATGCATTATTACCCATATAATGCAGTTATTATCGCTAGAACTGTAATAATTATACTTATTACTTATATTATTATCAATATAACATGCATTATTACCCATATTATGCAGTTATTATCGATAGATCTATAATAAATATACTTATTACTTTTATTATTATCAATATAACATGCACTATTAGGCATATTTTACTATTATTATCGCTAGAACTATAATAATTATACTTATTACTCCCAATATTATCATTATAACATGCATTATTACCCATACAATGCAGTTATTATCGCTAGAACTGTAATAATTATACTTATTACTTATATTATTATCAATATAACATGCATTATTACCCATATTATGCAGTTATTATTGATAGAACTATAATAATTATACTTATTACTTATATTATTATCAATCTAACATGCATTATTACCCATATTATGCAGTTATTATCGCTAGAACTATAATAAATATACGTATTACTTTTATTATCATCAATATAACATGCATTATTACCCATATTATGCAGTTATTATCGATAGAACGGTAATAAATATACTTATTACTCCCGATATTATCAATATAACATCCATTATTACCCATATAATGCAGTTATTATCGCTAGAACTGTAATAATTATACTTATTACTTGTATTATTATCAATATAACATGCACTATTAGCCATATTATGCAGTTATTATCGCTAGAACTATAATAAGTATACTTATTACTTTTATTATTATCAATATAACATGCACTATTACCCATATTATGCAGTTATTATCGGTAGAACTATAATAAATGTACTTATTACATTTATTATTATCAATATAACATGCACTATTAGCCATATTTTACTATTATTATCGCTAGAACTATAATAATTATACTTATTACTCCCAATATTATCAATATAACATGCATTATTACCCCTATAATGCAGTTATTATCGCTAGAAATGTAATAATTATACTTACTACTTTTATTATCATCAATATAACATGCATTATTACCCATATTATGGGGTTATTATCGATAGAATTATAATAAATGTACTTATTACTTTTATTATTATCAATATAACATGCACTATTAGCCATATTGTACTGTTGATATCGCTAGAACTATAATAATTATACTTATTACTCCCAATATTATCAATATAACATGCATTATTACCCATATAATGCAGTTATTATCGCTAGGACTGTAATAATTATACTTATTGCTTATATTATTATCAATATAACATGCATTATTACCCATATTATGCAGTTATTATCGCTAGAACTATAATAAGTATACTTATTACTTTTATTATTATCAATATAACATGCATTATTACCCATATTATGCAGTTATTATCGCTAGAACTATAATAAATATACGTATTACTTTTATTATCATCAATATAACATGCATTATTTCCCATATAATGGAGTTATTATCGCTAGAACTGTAATAATTATACTTATTACTCCCGATATTATCAATATAACATCCATTATTACCCATATAATGCAGTTATTATCGCTAGAACTATAATAAATATACTTAGTACTTTTATTATCATCAATATAACATGCATTATTACCCATATTATGCAGGTATTATCGGTAGAACTATAATAAATGTACTTATTACTTTTATTATTATCAATATAACATGCACTATTAGCCATATTGTACTGTTGATATCGCTAGAACTATAATAATTATACTTATTACTCCCAATATTATCAATATAACATGCATTATTACCCATATAATGCAGTTATTATCGCTAGAACTGTAATAATTATACTTATTACTTATATTATTCTCAACATAACATGCATTATTACCCATATTATGCAGTTATAATCGCTAGAACTATAATAAATATACTTACTACTTTTATTATCATCAATATAACATGCATTATTACCCATATTATGCAGTTATTATCGCTAGAACTATAATAAGTATACTTACTACTTTTATTATCATCAATATAACATGCATTATTACCCACATTATGCAGTTATTATCGATAGAACTATAATAAATATACTTACTACTTTTATTATTATCAATATAACATGCACTATTAGCCATATTGTACTATTATTATCGCTAGAACTATAATAATTATACTTATTGCTCCCGATATTATCGATATAACATGCATTATTACCCATATAATGCAGTTATTATCGCTAGAACTGTAATAATTATACTTATTACTTATATTATTATCAATATAATATGCATTATTACCCATATAATGGAGTTATTATCGCTAGAACTGTAATAATTATACTTATTACTCCCGATATTATCAATATAACATCCATTATTACCCATATAATGCAGTTATTATCGCTAGAACTATAATAATTATACTTATTACTCCCAATATTATCAATATGACATGCATTATTACCCATATAATGCAGTTATTATCGCTAGAACTGTAATAATTATACTTATTACTTATATTATTCTCAATATAACATGCATTATTACCCATATTATGCAATTATAATCGCTAGAACTATAATAAATATACTTAGTACTTTTATTATCATCAATATAACATGCATTATTACCCATATTATGCAGTTATTATCGGTAGAACTATAATAAATGTACTTATTACTTTTATTATTATCAATATAACATGCACTATTAGCCATATTTTACTATTATTATCGCTAGAACTATAATAATTATACTTATTACTCCCAATATTATCAATATAACATGCATTATTAACCCTATAATGAAGTTATTATCGCTAGAAATGTAATAATTATACTTACTACTTTTATTATCATCAATATAACATGCATTATTACCCATATTATGCAGTTATTATCGATAGAACTATAATAAATGTACTTATTACTTTTATTATTATCAATATAACATGCACTATTAGCCATATTGTACTGTTGATATCGCTAGAACTATAATAATTATACCTATTACTCCCAATATTATCAATATAACATGCATTATTACCCATATAATGCAGTTATTATCGCTAGGACTGTAATAATTATACTTATTGCTTATATTATTATCAATATAACATGCATTATTACCCATATAATGGAGTTATTATCGCTAGAACTGTAATAATTATACTTATTACTCAAGATATTATCAATATAACATCCATTATTACCCATATAATGCAGTTATTATCGCTAGAACTGTAATAATTATACTTATTACTTATATTATTCTCAATATAACATGCATTATTACCCATATTATGCAATTATAATCGCTAGAACTATAATAAATATACTTAGTACTTTTATTATCATCAATATAACATGCATTATTACCCATATTATGCAGTTATTATCGGTAGAACTATAATAAATGTACTTATTACTTTTATTATTATCAATATAACATGCACTATTAGCCATATTTTACTATTATTATCGCTAGAACTATAATAATTATACTTATTACTCCCAATATTATCAATATAACATGCATTATTACCCCTATAATGCAGTTATTATCGCTAGAAATGTAATAATTATACTTACTACTTTTATTATCATCAATATAACATGCATTATTACCCATATTATGGGGTTATTATCGATAGAATTATAATAAATGTACTTATTACTTTTATTATTATCAATATAACATGCACTATTAGCCATATTGTACTGTTGATATCGCTAGAACTATAATAATTATACTTATTACTCCCAATATTATCAATATAACATGCATTATTACCCATATAATGCAGTTATTATCGCTAGGACTGTAATAATTATACTTATTGCTTATATTATTATCAATATAACATGCATTATTACCCATATTATGCAGTTATTATCGCTAGAACTATAATAAGTATACTTATTACTTTTATTATTATCAATATAACATGCATTATTACCCATATTATGCAGTTATTATCGCTAGAACTATAATAAATATACGTATTACTTTTATTATCATCAATATAACATGCATTATTTCCCATATAATGGAGTTATTATCGCTAGAACTGTAATAATTATACTTATTACTCCCGATATTATCAATATAACATCCATTATTACCCATATAATGCAGTTATTATCGCTAGAACTATAATAAATATACTTAGTACTTTTATTATCATCAATATAACATGCATTATTACCCATATTATGCAGGTATTATCGGTAGAACTATAATAAATGTACTTATTACTTTTATTATTATCAATATAACATGCACTATTAGCCATATTGTACTGTTGATATCGCTAGAACTATAATAATTATACTTATTACTCCCAATATTATCAATATAACATGCATTATTACCCATATAATGCAGTTATTATCGCTAGAACTGTAATAATTATACTTATTACTTATATTATTCTCAACATAACATGCATTATTACCCATATTATGCAGTTATAATCGCTAGAACTATAATAAATATACTTACTACTTTTATTATCATCAATATAACATGCATTATTACCCATATTATGCAGTTATTATCGCTAGAACTATAATAAGTATACTTACTACTTTTATTATCATCAATATAACATGCATTATTACCCACATTATGCAGTTATTATCGATAGAACTATAATAAATATACTTACTACTTTTATTATTATCAATATAACATGCACTATTAGCCATATTGTACTATTATTATCGCTAGAACTATAATAATTATACTTATTGCTCCCGATATTATCGATATAACATGCATTATTACCCATATAATGCAGTTATTATCGCTAGAACTGTAATAATTATACTTATTACTTATATTATTATCAATATAACATGCATTATTACCCATATAATGGAGTTATTATCGCTAGAACTGTAATAATTATACTTATTACTCCCGATATTATCAATATAACATCCATTATTACCCATATAATGCAGTTATTATCGCTAGAACTATAATAATTATACTTATTACTCCCAATATTATCAATATGACATGCATTATTACCCATATAATGCAGTTATTATCGCTAGAACTGTAATAATTATACTTATTACTTATATTATTCTCAATATAACATGCATTATTACCCATATTATGCAATTATAATCGCTAGAACTATAATAAATATACTTAGTACTTTTATTATCATCAATATAACATGCATTATTACCCATATTATGCAGTTATTATCGGTAGAACTATAATAAATGTACTTATTACTTTTATTATTATCAATATAACATGCACTATTAGCCATATTTTACTATTATTATCGCTAGAACTATAATAATTATACTTATTACTCCCAATATTATCAATATAACATGCATTATTAACCCTATAATGAAGTTATTATCGCTAGAAATGTAATAATTATACTTACTACTTTTATTATCATCAATATAACATGCATTATTACCCATATTATGCAGTTATTATCGATAGAACTATAATAAATGTACTTATTACTTTTATTATTATCAATATAACATGCACTATTAGCCATATTGTACTGTTGATATCGCTAGAACTATAATAATTATACCTATTACTCCCAATATTATCAATATAACATGCATTATTACCCATATAATGCAGTTATTATCGCTAGGACTGTAATAATTATACTTATTGCTTATATTATTATCAATATAACATGCATTATTACCCATATAATGGAGTTATTATCGCTAGAACTGTAATAATTATACTTATTACTCAAGATATTATCAATATAACATCCATTATTACCCATATAATGCAGTTATTATCGCTAGAACTGTAATAATTATACTTATTACTTATATTATTCTCAATATAACATGCATTATTACCCATATTATGCAATTATAATCGCTAGAACTATAATAAATATACTTAGTACTTTTATTATCATCAATATAACATGCATTATTACCCATATTATGCAGTTATTATCGGTAGAACTATAATAAATGTACTTATTACTTTTATTATTATCAATATAACATGCACTATTAGCCATATTTTACTATTATTATCGCTAGAACTATAATAATTATACTTATTACTCCCAATATTATCAATATAACATGCATTATTACCCCTATAATGCAGTTATTATCGCTAGAAATGTAATAATTATACTTACTACTTTTATTATCATCAATATAACATGCATTATTACCCATATTATGCAGTTATTATCGATAGAACTATAATAAATGTACTTATTACTTTTATTATTATCAATATAACATGCACTATTAGCCATATTGTACTGTTGATATCGCTAGAACTATAATAATTATACTTATTACTCCCAATATTATCAATATAACATGCATTATTACCCATATAATGCAGTTATGATCGCTAGGACTGTAATAATTATACTTATTGCTTATATTATTATCAATATAACATGCATTATTACCCATATTATGCAGTTATTATCGCTAGAACTATAATAAGTATACTTATTACTTTTATTATTATCGCTAGAACTATCATAATTATACTTATTGCTCCCAATATTATCAATATAACATGCATTATTACCCCTATAGTGCAGTTATTATCGCAAGAACTGTAATAATTGTACTTACTACTTTTATTATCATCAATATAACATGCATTATTACCCATATTATGCAGTTATTATCGATAGAACTATAATAAATGTACTTATTACTTTTATTATTATCAATATAACATGCACTATTAGCCATATTGTACTGTTGATATCGCTAGAACTATAATAATTATACTTATTACTCCCAATATTATCAATATAACATGCATTATTACCCATATAATGCAGTTATTATCGCTAGAACTGTAATAATTATACTTATTACTTATATTATTCTCAATATAACATGCATTATTACCCATATTATGCAGTTATAATCGCTAGAACTATAATAAATATACTTACTACTTTTATTATCATCAATATAACATGCATTATTACCCATATTATGCAGTTATTATCGATAGAACTATAATAAATATAGTAATTACTTTTATTATTATCAATATAACATGCACTATTAGCCATATTTTACTATTATTATCGCTAGAACTACAATAATTATACTTATTACTCCCGATATTATCAATATAACATGCATTATTACCCATATAATGCAGTTATTATCGCTAGAACTGTAATAATTATACTTATTACTTATATTATCAGCAATATAACGTGCATTATTACCCATATAATGCAGTTCTTATCGCTAGAACTGTAATAATTATACTTAACACTTATATTATTATCAATATAACATGCATTATTACCCATATTATGCAGTTATTATCGCTAGAACTATAATAAATATACGTATTACTTTTATTGTCATCAATATAACATGCATTATTACGCATATTATGCAGTTATAATCGCTAGAACTATAATAAATATACTTAGTACTTTTATTATCATCAATATAACATGCATTATTACCCATATTATGCAGTTATTATCGATAGAACTATAATAAATATACTTATTACTTTTATTATTATCAATATAACATGCACTATTAGGAATATTGTACTATTATTATCGCTAGAACTATAATAATTATACTTATTGCTCCCGATATTATGAATATAACATGCTTTATTACCTATATAATGCAGTTATTATCGCTAGAACTGTAATAATTATACTTATTACTTCTATTATCATCAATATAACATGCACTATTACCCATATTATGCAGTTATTATCGCTAGAACTGTAATAATTATACTTATTACTTATATTATTATCAATATAACATGCATTATTACCCATATAATGGAGTTATTATCGCTAGAACTGTAATAATTATACTTATTACTCCCGATATTATCAATATAACATCCATTATTACCCATATAATGCAGTTATTACCGCTAGAACTATTATAATTATACTTATTACTCCCAATATTATCAATATAACATGCATTATTATCCATATTATGCAGTTATAATCGCTAGGACTATAATAAATACACTTTCTACTTTTATAATCATCAATATAACATGCACTATTACCCATATTATGCAGTTATTATCGATAGAACTGTAATAAATATACTTATTACTTATATTATTATCAATATAACATGCATTATTACCCATATAATGCAGTTATTATCGCTAGAACTGTAATAATTATACTTATTACTCATATTATTATCAATATAACATGCATTATTACGCATATTATGCAGTTATAATCGCTAGAACTATAATAAATATACTTAGTACTTTTATTATCATCAATATAACATGCATTATTACCCATATTATGCAGTTATTATCGATAGAACTATAATAAATATACTTATTACTTTTATTATTATCAATGTAACATGCACTATTAGCCATATTTTACTATTATTATCGCTAGAACTATAATAATTATACTTATTACTCCCAATATTATCTATATAACATGCATTATTACCCATATAATGCAGTTATTATCGCTAGAACTGTAATAAATATACTTACTACTTTCATTGTCATCAATATAACATGCATTACTACCCATATTATGCAGTTATTATCGATAGAACTATAATAAATATACTTATTACTTTTATTATTATCAATATAACATGCACTTTTAGCCATATTTTACTATTATTATCGCTAGAACTATAATAATTATACTTATTACTTCCAATATTATCAATATAACATGCATTATTACCCATATAATGCAGTTATTATCGCTAGAACTGTAATAATTATACTTATTACTTATATTATTATCAATATAACATGCATTATTACCCATATTATGCAGTTATTATCGATAGATCTATAATAAATATACTTATTACTTTTATTATTATCAATATAACATGCACTATTAGGCATATTTTACTATTATTATCGCTAGAACTATAATAATTATACTTATTACTCCCAATATTATCATTATAACATGCATTATTACCCATACAATGCAGTTATTATCGCTAGAACTGTAATAATTATACTTATTACTTATATTATTATCAATATAACATGCATTATTACCCATATTATGCAGTTATTATTGATAGAACTATAATAATTATACTTATTACTTATATTATTATCAATCTAACATGCATTATTACCCATATTATGCAGTTATTATCGCTAGAACTATAATAAATATACGTATTACTTTTATTATCATCAATATAACATGCATTATTACCCATATTATGCAGTTATTATCGATAGAACGGTAATAAATATACTTATTACTCCCGATATTATCAATATAACATCCATTATTACCCATATAATGCAGTTATTATCGCTAGAACTGTAATAATTATACTTATTACTTGTATTATTATCAATATAACATGCACTATTAGCCATATTATGCAGTTATTATCGCTAGAACTATAATAAGTATACTTATTACTTTTATTATTATCAATATAACATGCACTATTACCCATATTATGCAGTTATTATCGGTAGAACTATAATAAATGTACTTATTACTTTTATTATTATCAATATAACATGCACTATTAGCCATATTTTACTATTATTATCGCTAGAACTATAATAATTATACTTATTACTCCCAATATTATCAATATAACATGCATTATTACCCCTATAATGCAGTTATTATCGCTAGAAATGTAATAATTATACTTACTACTTTTATTATCATCAATATAACATGCATTATTACCCATATTATGGGGTTATTATCGATAGAATTATAATAAATGTACTTATTACTTTTATTATTATCAATATAACATGCACTATTAGCCATATTGTACTGTTGATATCGCTAGAACTATAATAATTATACTTATTACTCCCAATATTATCAATATAACATGCATTATTACCCATATAATGCAGTTATTATCGCTAGAACTGTAATAATTATACTTATTACTTATATTATTCTCAACATAACATGCATTATTACCCATATTATGCAGTTATAATCGCTAGAACTATAATAAATATACTTACTACTTTTATTATCATCAATATAACATGCATTATTACCCATATTATGCAGTTATTATCGATAGAACTATAATAAATATAGTCATTACTTTTATTATTATCAATATAACATGCACTATAAGCCATATTTTACTATTATTATCGCTAGAACTATAATAATTATACTTATTACTCCCGATATTATCAATATAACATGCATTATTGCCCATATAATGCAGTTATTATCGCTAGAACTGTAATAATTATACTTATTACTTATATTATCAGCAATATAACGTGTATTATTACCCATATAATGCAGTTCTTATCGCTAGAACTGTAATAATTATACTTATTGCTCCCGATATTATGAATATAACATGCTTTATTACCTATATAATGCAGTTATTATCGCTAGAACTGTAATAATTATACTTATTACTTTTATTATCATCAATATAACATGCACTATTACCCATATTATGCAGTTATTATCGCTAGAACTGTAATAATTATACTTATTACTTATATTATTATCAATATAACATGCATTATTACCCATATAATGGAGTTATTATCGCTAGAACTGTAATAATTATACTTATTACTCCCGATATTATCAATATAACATCCATTATTACCCATATAATGCAGTTATTATCGCTAGAACTATTATAATTATACTTATTACTCCCAATATTATCAATATAACATGCATTATTACCCATATTATGCAGTTATAATCGCTAGGACTATAATAAATACACTTTCTACTTTTATAATCATCAATATAACATGCATTATTACCCATATTATGCAGTTATTATCGATAGAACTATAATAAATATACTTATTACTTTTATTATTATCAATGTAACATGCACTATTAGCCATATTTTACTATTATTATCGCTAGAACTATAATAATTATACTTATTACTCCCAATATTATCTATATAACATGCATTATTACCCATATAATGCAGTTATTATCGCTAGAACTGTAATAAATATACTTACTACTTTCATTGTCATCAATATAACATGCATTACTACCCATATTATGCAGTTATTATCGATAGAACTATAATAAATATACTTATTACTTTTATTATTATCAATATAACATGCACTTTTAGCCATATTTTACTATTATTATCGCTAGAACTATAATAATTATACTTATTACTTCCAATATTATCAATATAACATGCATTATTACCCATATAATGCAGTTATTATCGCTAGAACTGTAATAATTATACTTATTACTTATATTATTATCAATATAACATGCATTATTACCCATATTATGCAGTTATTATTGATAGAACTATAATAATTATACTTATTACTTATATTATTATCAATCTAACATGCATTATTACCCATATTATGCAGTTATTATCGCTAGAACTATAATAAATATACGTATTACTTTTATTATCATCAATATAACATGCATTATTACCCATATTATGCAGTTATTATCGATAGAACGGTAATAAATATACTTATTACTCCCGATATTATCAATATAACATCCATTATTACCCATATAATGCAGTTATTATCGCTAGAACTGTAATAATTATACTTATTACTTGTATTATTATCAATATAACATGCACTATTAGCCATATTATGCAGTTATTATCGCTAGAACTATAATAAGTATACTTATTACTTTTATTATTATCAATATAACATGCACTATTACCCATATTATGCAGTTATTATCGGTAGAACTATAATAAATGTACTTATTACTTTTATTATTATCAATATAACATGCACTATTAGCCATATTTTACTATTATTATCGCTAGAACTATAATAATTATACTTATTACTCCCAATATTATCAATATAACATGCATTATTACCCCTATAATGCAGTTATTATCGCTAGAAATGTAATAATTATACTTACTACTTTTATTATCATCAATATAACATGCATTATTACCCATATTATGCAGTTATTATCCATAGAACTATAATAAATGTACTTATTACTTTTATTATTATCAATATAACATGCACTATTAGCCATATTGTACTGTTGATATCGCTAGAACTATAATAATTATACTTATTACTCCCAATATTATCAATATAACATGCATTATTACCCATATAATGCAGTTATTATCGCTAGGACTGTAATAATTATACTTATTGCTTATATTATTATCAATATAACATGCATTATTACCCATATTATGCAGTTATTATCGCTAGAACTATAATAAGTATACTTATTACTTTTATTATTATCAATATAACATGCACTATTAGCCATATTTTACTATTATTATCGCTAGAACTATCATAATTATACTTATTACTCCCAATATTATCAATATAACATGCATTATTACCCCTATAGTGCAGTTATTATCGCTAGAACTGTAATAATTGTACTTATTACTTACATTATTAGCAATATAACGTGCATTATTACCCATATTATGCAGTTATTATCGCTAGAACTGTAATAATTATACTTATTACTTATATTATTATCAATATAACATGCATTATTACCCATATAATGGAGTTATTATCGCTAGAACTGTAATAATTATACTTATTACTCCCGATATTATCAATATAACATCCATTATTACCCATATAATGCAGTTATTATCGCTAGAACTGTAATAATTATACTTATTACTTATATTATTCTCAATATAACATGCATTATTACCCATATTATGCAATTATAATCGCTAGAACTATAATAAATATACTTAGTACTTTTATTATCATCAATATAACATGCATTATTACCCATATTATGCAGGTATTATCGGTAGAACTATAATAAATGTACTTATTACTTTTATTATTATCAATATAACATGCACTATTAGCCATATTTTACTATTATTATCGCTAGAACTATAATAATTATACTTATTACTCCCAATATTATCTATATAACATGCATTATTACCCATATAATGCAGTTATTATCGCTAGAACTGTAATAAATATACTTACTACTTTCATTGTCATCAATATAACATGCATTACTACCCATATTATGCAGTTATTATCGATAGAACTATAATAAGTATACTTAGTACTTTTATTATTATCAATATAACATGCACTTTTAGCCATATTTTACTATTATTATCGCTAGAACTATAATAATTATACTTATTACTTCCAATATTATCAATATAACATGCATTATTACCCATATAATGCAGTTATTATCGCTAGAACTGTAATAATTATACTTATTACTTATATTATTCTCAATATAACATGCATTATTACCCATATTATGCAATTATAATCGCTAGAACTATAATAAATATACTTAATACTTTTATTATCATCAATATAACATGCATTATTACCCATATTATGCAGGTATTATCGGTAGAACTATAATAAATGTACTTATTACTTTTATTATTATCAATATAACATGCACTATTAGCCATATTTTACTATTATTATCGCTAGAACTATAATAATTATACTTATTACTCCCAATATTATCAATATAACATGCATTATTACCCCTATAATGCAGTTATTATCGCTAGAAATGTAATAATTATACTTACTACTTTCATTGTCATCAATATAACATGCATTACTACCCATATTATGCAGTTATTATCGATAGAACTATAATAAGTATACTTAGTACTTTTATTATTATCAATATAACATGCACTTTTAGCCATATTTTACTATTATTATCGCTAGAACTATAATAATTATACTTATTACTTCCAATATTATCAATATAACATGCATTATTACCCATATAATGCAGTTATTATCGCTAGAACTGTAATAATTATACTTATTACTTATATTATTCTCAATATAACATGCATTATTACCCATATTATGCAATTATAATCGCTAGAACTATAATAAATATACTTAGTACTTTTATTATCATCAATATAACATGCATTATTACCCATATTATGCAGTTATTATCGATAGAACTATAATAAATGTACTTATTACTTTTATTATTATCAATATAACATGCACTATTAGCCATATTGTACTGTTGATATCGCTAGAACTATAATAATTATACTTATTACTCCCAATATTATCAATATAACATGCATTATTACCCATATAATGCAGTTATTATCGCTAGAACTGTAATAATTATACTTATTACTTATATTATTCTCAATATAACATGCATTATTACCCATATTATGCAGTTATAATCGCTAGAACTATAATAAATATACTTACTACTTTTATTATCATCAATATAACATGCATTATTACCCATATTATGCAGTTATTATCGATAGAACTATAATAAATATACTTATTACTTTTATTATTATCAATGTAACATGCACTATTAGCCATATTTTACTATTATTATCGCTAGAACTATAATAATTATACTTATTACTCCCAATATTATCTATATAACATGCATTATTACCCATATAATGCAGTTATTATCGCTAGAACTGTAATAAATATACTTACTACTTTCATTGTCATCAATATAACATGCATTACTACCCATATTATGCAGTTATTATCGATAGAACTATAATAAGTATACTTAGTACTTTTATTATTATCAATATAACATGCACTTTTAGCCATATTTTACTATTATTATCGCTAGAACTATAATAATTATACTTATTACTTCCAATATTATCAATATAACATGCATTATTACCCATATAATGCAGTTATTATCGCTAGAACTGTAATAATTATACTTATTACTTATATTATTATCAATATAACATGCATTATTACCCATATTATGCAGTTATTATCGATAGATCTATAATAAATATACTTATTACTTTTATTATTATCAATATAACATGCACTATTAGCCATATTTTACTATTATTATCGCTAGAACTATAATAATTATACTTATTACTCCCAATATTATCAATATAACATGCATTATTACCCATATAATGCAGTTATTATCGCTAGAACTGTAATAATTATACTTATTACTTATATTATTATCAATATAACATGCATTATTACCCATATTATGCAGTTATTATTGATAGAACTATAATAATTATACTTATTACTTATATTATTATCAATCTAACATGCATTATTACCCATATTATGCAGTTATTATCGCTAGAACTATAATAAATATACGTATTACTTTTATTATCATCAATATAACATGCATTATTACCCATATTATGCAGTTATTATCGATAGAACGGTAATAAATATACTTATTACTCCCGATATTATCAATATAACATCCATTATTACCCATATAATGCAGTTATTATCGCTAGAACTGTAATAATTATACTTATTACTTGTATTATTATCAATATAACATGCACTATTAGCCATATTATGCAGTTATTATCGATAGAACTGTAATAATTATACGTATTACTTTTATTATTATCAATGTAACATGCACTATTAGCCATATAATGCAGTTATTATCGCTAGAACTGTAATAATTATACTTATTATTTATATTATTATCAATATAACATGCATTATTACCCATATTATGCAGTTATTATCGCTAGAACTATAATAAATATACGTATTACTTTTGTTATCATCAATATAACATGCGTTATTACCCATATTATGCAGTTATTATCGATAGAACTGTAATAAATATACTTATTACTTTTATTATCATCAATATAACATGCATTATTACCCATATTATGCAGTTATTATCGCTAGAAGTGTAATAATTATACTTATTACTTATATTATTATCAATATAACATGCATTATTACCCATATAATGGAGTTATTATCGCTAGAACTGTAATAAATGTACTTATTACTTTTATTATTATCAATATAACATGCACTATTAGCCATATTTTACTATTATTATCGCTAGAACTATAATAATTATACTTATTACTCCCAATATTATCAATATAACATGCATTATTACCCCCATAATGCAGTTATTATCGCTAGAAATGTAATAATTATACTTACTACTTTTATTATCATCAATATAACATGCATTATTACCCATATTATGCAGTTATTATCGATAGGACTATAATAAATGTACTTATTACTTTTATTATTATCAATATAACATGCACTATTAGCCATATTTTACTATTATTATCGCTAGAACTATAATAATTATACTTATTACTCCCAATATTATCAATATAACATGCATTATTACCCATATAATGCGGTTATTATCGCTAGAACTGTAATAATTATACTTATTACTTACATTGTTAGCAATATAACGTGCATTATTACCCATATTATGCAGTTATTATTGATAGAACTATAATAAATATACTTATTACTTTTATTATTATCAATATAACATGCATCATTACCTATATTATGCAGTTATTATCGCTAGAACTATAATAAATATACTTATTACTCCCGATATTATCAATATAACATCCATTATTACCCATATAATGCAGTTATTATCGCTAGAACTGTAATAATTATACATATTACTTATATCATTATCAATATAACATGCATTATTACCCGTATTATGCAGTTATTATCGCTAGAACTATAATAAATATACGTATTACTTTTATTATCATCAATGTAACATGTATTATTACCCATATTATGCAGTTATTATCGATAGAACTGTAATAATTATACGTATTACTTTTATTATTATCAATGTAACATGCACTATTAGCCATGTTTTACTATTATTATCGCTAGAACTATAATAATTATACTTATTACACCCAATATTATCAATATAACATGCATTATTACGCATATAATGCAGTTATTATCGCTAGAACTGTAATAAATATACTTACTACTTTTATTATCATCAATATAACATGCATTATTACCCATATTATGCAGTTAATATTGATAGAACTATAATAAATATACGTATTACTTTTATTATCATCAATATAACATGCATTATTACCCATATTATGCTGTTATTATCGATAGAACTGTAATAAATATACTTATTACTTTTATTATTATCAATATAACATGCACTATTAGCCATATTTTACTATTATTATCGCTAGAACTATAATAATTATACTTATTACTCCCAATATTATCAATATAACATGCATTATTACCCATATAATGCAGTTATTATCGCTAGAACTGTAATAATTATACTTATTACTTATATTATTATCAATATAACATGCATTATTACCCATATTATGCAGTTATTATTGATAGAACTATAATAATTATACTTATTACTTATATTATTATCAATCTAACATGCATTATTACCCATATTATGCAGTTATTATCGCTAGAACTATAATAAATATACGTATTACTTTTATTATCATCAATATAACATGCATTATTACCCATATTATGCAGTTATTATCGATAGAACGGTAATAAATATACTTATTACTCCCGATATTATCAATATAACATCCATTATTACCCATATAATGCAGTTATTATCGCTAGAACTGTAATAATTATACTTATTACTTGTATTATTATCAATATAACATGCACTATTAGCCATATTATGCAGTTATTATCGATAGAACTGTAATAATTATACGTATTACTTTTATTATTATCAATGTAACATGCACTATTAGCCATATAATGCAGTTATTATCGCTAGAACTGTAATAATTATACTTATTATTTATATTATTATCAATATAACATGCATTATTACCCATATTATGCAGTTATTATCGCTAGAACTATAATAAATATACGTATTACTTTTGTTATCATCAATATAACATGCATTATTACCCATATTATGCAGTTATTATCGCTAGAACTGTAATAATTATACTTATTACTTATATTATTATCAATATAACATGCATTATTACCCATATAATGGAGTTATTATCGCTAGAACTGTAATAAATGTACTTATTACTTTTATTATTATCAATATAACATGCACTATTAGCCATATTTTACTATTATTATCGCTAGAACTATAATAATTATACTTATTACTCCCAATATTATCAATATAACATGCATTATTACCCCCATAATGCAGTTATTATCGCTAGAAATGTAATAATTATACTTACTACTTTTATTATCATCAATATAACATGCATTATTACCCATATTATGCAGTTATTATCGATAGAACTATAATAAATGTACTTATTACTTTTATTATTATCAATATAACATGCACTATTAGCCATATTTTACTATTATTATCGCTAGAACTATAATAATTATACTTATTACTCCCAATATTATCAATATAACATGCATTATTACCCATATAATGCGGTTATTATCGCTAGAACTGTAATAATTATACTTATTACTTACATTGTTAGCAATATAACGTGCATTATTACCCATATTATGCAGTTATTATTGATAGAACTATAATAAATATACTTATTACTTTTATTATTATCAATATAACATGCATCATTACCTATATTATGCAGTTATTATCGCTAGAACTATAATAAATATACTTATTACTCCCGATATTATCAATATAACATCCATTATTACCCATATAATGCAGTTATTATCGCTAGAACTGTAATAATTATACATATTACTTATATCATTATCAATATAACATGCATTATTACCCGTATTATGCAGTTATTATCGCTAGAACTATAATAAATATACGTATTACTTTTATTATCATCAATGTAACATGTATTATTACCCATATTATGCAGTTATTATCGATAGAACTGTAATAATTATACGTATTACTTTTATTATTATCAATGTAACATGCACTATTAGCCATGTTTTACTATTATTATCGCTAGAACTATAATAATTATACTTATTACACCCAATATTATCAATATAACATGCATTATTACGCATATAATGCAGTTATTATCGCTAGAACTGTAATAAATATACTTACTACTTTTATTATCATCAATATAACATGCATTATTACCCATATTATGCAGTTAATATTGATAGAACTATAATAAATATACGTATTACTTTTATTATCATCAATATAACATGCATTATTACCCATATTATGCTGTTATTATCGATAGAACTGTAATAAATATACTAATTACTTTTATTACTATCAAAATAACATGCACTATTAGCGATATTTTACTATTATTATCGCTTGAACTAAAACAATTATACTTATTACTCGCGATATTATCAACATAACATGCATTATTACCTATATTATACAGTTATTATCGATAGAACTGTAATAAATATACTTATTACTTTTAGTACTATCAAAATAACATGCACTATTAGCCATATTTTACTATTATTATCGCTTGAACTAAAACAATTATACTTATTACTCCCGATAGTATCAATATAACATGCATTATTACGCATATAATGCAGTTATTATCGCTAGAACTGTAATAATTATACTTATTGCTTATATTATTATCAATATAACATGCATTATTACCCATATTATGCAGTTATTATCGCTAGAACTATAATAAGTATACTTATTACTTTTATTATTATCAATATAACATGCACTATTAGCCATATTTTACTATTATTATCGCTAGAACTATCATAATTATACTTATTACTCCCAATATTATCAATATAACATGCATTATTACCCATATAATGCAGTTATTATCGCTAGAACTGTAATAATTATACTTATTACTTATATTATTATCAATATAACATGCATTATTACCCATATTATGCAGTTATTATCGATAGAACTATAATAAATATACTTATTACTTTTATTATTATCAATATAACATGCACTATTAGCCATATTTTACTATTATTATCGCTAGAACTATAATAATTATACTTATTACTCCCAATATTATCAATATAACATGCATTATTACCCATATAATGCAGTTATTATCGCTAGAACTGTAATAATTATACTTATTACTTATATTATTATCAATATAACATGCATTATTACCCATATTATGCAGTTATTATCGCTAGAACTATAATAAATATACGTATTACTTTTGTTGTCATCAATATAACATGCATTATTACCCATATTGTGCTGTTATTATCGCTAGAACTATAATAAGTATACTTATTACTTTTATTATTATCAATATAACATGCACTATTACCCATATTATGCAGTTATTATCGGTAGAACTATAATAAATGTACTTATTACTTTTATTATTATCAATATAACATGCACTATTAGCCATATTTTACTATTATTATCGCTAGAACTATAATAATTATACTTATTACTCCCAATATTATCAATATAACATGCATTATTACCCCTATAATGCAGTTATTATCGCTAGAAATGTAATAATTATACTTACTACTTTTATTATCATCAATATAACATGCATTATTACCCATATTATGGGGTTATTATCGATAGAATTATAATAAATGTACTTATTACTTTTATTATTATCAATATAACATGCACTATTAGCCATATTGTACTGTTGATATCGCTAGAACTATAATAGTTATACTTATTACTCCCAATATTATCAATATAACATGCATTATTACCCATATAATGCAGTTATTATCGCTAGGACTGTAATAATTATACTTATTGCTTATATTATTATCAATATAACATGCATTATTACCCCTATTATGCAGTTATTATCGCTAGAACTATAATAAGTATACTTATTACTTTTATTATTATCAATATAACATGCACTATTAGCCATATTTTACTATTATTATCGCTAGAACTATCATAATTATACTTATTACTCCCAATATTATCAATATAACATGCATTATTACCCCTATAGTGCAGTTATTATCGCTAGAACTGTAATAATTGTACTTATTACTTACATTATTAGCAATATAACGTGCATTATTACCCATATTATGCAGTTATTATCGCTAGAACTGTAATAATTATACTTATTACTTATATTATTATCAATATAACATGCATTATTACCCATATAATGGAGTTATTATCGCTAGAACTGTAATAATTATACTTATTACTCCCGATATTATCAATATAACATCCATTATTACCCATATAATGCAGTTATTATCGCTAGAACTGTAATAATTATACTTATTACTTATATTATTCTCAATATAACATGCATTATTACCCATATTATGCAATTATAATCGCTAGAACTATAATAAATATACTTAGTACTTTTATTATCATCAATATAACATGCATTATTACCCATATTATGCAGGTATTATCGGTAGAACTATAATAAATGTACTTATTACTTTTATTATTATCAATATAACATGCACTATTAGCCATATTTTACTATTATTATCGCTAGAACTATAATAATTATACTTATTACTCCCAATATTATCAATATAACATGCATTATTACCCCTATAATGCAGTTATTATCGCTAGAAATGTAATAATTATACTTACTACTTTTATTATCATCAATATAACATGCATTATTACCCATATTATGCAGTTATTATCGATAGAACTATAATAAATGTACTTATTACTTTTATTATTATCAATATAACATGCACTATTAGCCATATTGTACTGTTGATATCGCTAGAACTATAATAATTATACTTATTACTCCCAATATTATCAATATAACATGCATTATTACCCATATAATGCAGTTATTATCGCTAGAACTGTAATAATTGTACTTATTACTTATATTATTCTCAACATAACATGCATTATTACCCATATTATGCAGTTATAATCGCTAGAACTATAATAAATATACTTACTACTTTTATTATCATCAATATAACATGCATTATTACCCATATTATGCAGTTATTATCGATAGAACTATAATAAATATACTTATTACTTTTATTATTATCTATGTAACATGCACTATTAGCCATATTTTACTATTATTATCGCTAGAACTATAATAATTATACTTATTACTCCCAATATTATCTATATAACATGCATTATTACCCATATAATGCAGTTATTATCGCTAGAACTGTAATAATTATACTTATTACTTATATTATTATCAATATAACATGCATTATTACCCATATTATGCAGTTATTATCGATAGATCTATAATAAATATACTTATTACTTTTATTATTATCAATATAACATGCACTATTAGCCATATTTTACTATTATTATCGCTAGAACTATAATAATTATACTTATTACTCCCAATATTATCAATATAACATGCATTATTACCCATATAATGCAGTTATTATCGCTAGAACTGTAATAATTATACTTATTACTTATATTATTATCAATATAACATGCATTATTACCCATATTATGCAGTTATTATTGATAGAACTATAATAATTATACTTATTACTTATATTATTATCAATCTAACATGCATTATTACCCATATTATGCAGTTATTATCGCTAGAACTATAATAAATATACGTATTACTTTTATTATCATCAATATAACATGCATTATTACCCATATTATGCAGTTATTATCGATAGAACGGTAATAAATATACTTATTACTCCCGATATTATCAATATAACATCCATTATTACCCATATAATGCAGTTATTATCGCTAGAACTGTAATAATTATACTTATTACTTGTATTATTATCAATATAACATGCACTATTAGCCATATTATGCAGTTATTATCGATAGAACTGTAATAATTATACGTATTACTTTTATTATTATCAATGTAACATGCACTATTAGCCATATAATGCAGTTATTATCGCTAGAACTGTAATAATTATACTTATTATTTATATTATTATCAATATAACATGCATTATTACCCATATTATGCAGTTATTATCGCTAGAACTATAATAAATATACGTATTACTTTTGTTATCATCAATATAACATGCATTATTACCCATATTATGCAGTTATTATCGATAGAACTGTAATAAATATACTTATTACTTTTATTATCATCAATATAACATGCATTATTACCCATATTATGCAGTTATTATCGCTAGAACTGTAATAATTATACTTATTACTTATATTATTATCAATATAACATGCATTATTACCCATATAATGGAGTTATTATCGCTAGAACTGTAATAAATGTACTTATTACTTTTATTATTATCAATATAACATGCACTATTAGCCATATTTTACTATTATTATCGCTAGAACTATAATAATTATACTTATTACTCCCAATATTATCAATATAACATGCATTATTACCCCCATAATGCAGTTATTATCGCTAGAAATGTAATAATTATACTTACTACTTTTATTATCATCAATATAACATGCATTATTACCCATATTATGCAGTTATTATCGATAGAACTATAATAAATGTACTTATTACTTTTATTATTATCAATATAACATGCACTATTAGCCATATTTTACTATTATTATCGCTAGAACTATAATAATTATACTTATTACTCCCAATATTATCAATATAACATGCATTATTACCCATATAATGCGGTTATTATCGCTAGAACTGTAATAATTATACTTATTACTTACATTGTTAGCAATATAACGTGCATTATTACCCATATTATGCAGTTATTATTGATAGAACTATAATAAATATACTTATTACTTTTATTATTATCAATATAACATGCATCATTACCTATATTATGCAGTTATTATCGCTAGAACTATAATAAATATACTGATTACTCCCGATATTATCAATATAACATCCATTATTACCCATATAATGCAGTTATTATCGCTAGAACTGTAATAATTATACTTATTACTTGTATTATTATCAATATAACATGCACTATTAGCCATATTATGCAGTTATTATCGATTGAACTGTAATAATTATACGTATTACTTTTATTATTATCAATGTAACATGTATTATTACCCATATTATGCAGTTATTATCGATAGAACTGTAATAATTATACGTATTACTTTTATTATTATCAATGTAACATGCACTATTAGCCATATTTTACTATTATTATCGCTAGAACTATAATAATTATACTTATTACTCCCGATATTATCAATATAACATGCATTATTACCCATATTATGCTGTTATTATTGATAGAACTATAATAAATATACGTATTACTTTTATTATCATCAATATAACATGCATTATTACCCATATTATGCTGTTATTATCGATAGAACTGTAATAAATATACTAATTACTTTTATTACTATCAAAATAACATGCACTATTAGCGATATTTTACTATTATTATCGCTTGAACTAAAACAATTACACTTATTACTCCCGATATTATCAACATAACATGCATTATTACCTATATTATGCAGTTATTATCGATAGAACTGTAATAAATATACTTATTACTTTTAGTACTATCAAAATAACATGCACTATTAGCCATATTTTACTATTATTATCGCTTGAACTAAAACAATTATACTTATTACTCCCGATAGTATCAATATAACATGCATTATTACGCATATAATGCAGTTATTATCGCTAGAACTGTAATAAACATACTTACTACTTTTATTATCATCAATATAACATGCATTATTACCCATATAATGCAGTTATTATCGACAGAAGTATAATAAATATACTTATTACTTTTATTATTATCAATATAACAGGCACTCTTAGCCATATTTTACTATTATTATCGCTAGAACTATAATAATTATACTTATTACATCCAATATTATCAATATAACATGCATTATTACCCATATAATGCAGTTATTATCGCTAGAACTGTAATAATTATACTTATTACTTATATTATTATCAATATAACATGCATTATTACCCATATTATGCAGTTATTATCGATAGAACTATAATAAATATACTTATTACTTTTATTATTATCAATATAACATGCACTATTAGCCATATTTTACTATTATTATCGCTAGAACTATAATAATTATACTTATTACTCCCAATATTATCAATATAACATGCATTATTACCCATATAATGCAGTTATTATCGCTAGAACTGTAATAATTATACTTATTACTTATATTATTATCAATATAACATGCATTATTACCCATATTATGCAGTTATAATCGCTAGAACTATAATAAATATACGTATAACTTTTATTATCATCAATATAACATGCATTATTACCCATATTGTGCTGTTATTATGCATAGAACTGGAATAAATATACTTATTACTTTTATTACTATCAAAATAACATGCACTATTAGCCATATTTTACTATTATTATCGCTTGAACTAAAACAATTATACTTATTACTCCCGATATTATCAACATAACATGCATTATTACCCATATTATGCAGTTATTATCGCTAGAACTATAATAAATATACGTATTACTTTTATTATCATCAATATAACATCCATTATTACCCATATAATGCAGTTATTATCGCTAGAACTGTAATAATTATACTTATTACTTATATTATTTTCAATATAACATGCATTATTACCCGTATTGTGCAGTTATTATCGCTAGAACTATAATAAATATACGTATTACTTTTATTATCGTCAATGTAACATGTATTATTACCCATATTATGCAGTTATTATCGATAGAACTGTAATAATTATACGTATTACTTTTATTATTATCAATGTAACATGCACTATTAGCCATCTTTTACTATTATTATCGCTAGAACTATAATAATTATACTTATTACTCCCAATATTATCTATATAACATGCAGTATTACCCATATAATGCAGTTATTATCGCTAGAACTGTAATAATTATACTTATTACTTATATTATTATCAATATAACATGCATTATTACCCATATTATGCAGTTATTATCGATAGAACTATAATAAATATACTTATTACTTTTATTATTATCAATATAACATGCACTATTAGCCATATTTTACTATTATTATCGCTAGAACTATAATAATTATACTTATTACTCCCAATATTATCAATATAACATGCATTATTACCCATATAATGCAGGTATTATCGCTAGAACTGTAATAATTATACTTATTACTTACATTGTTAGCAATATAACGTGCATTATTACCCATATTATGCAGTTATTATTGATAGAACTATAATAAATATACTTATTACTTTTATTATTATCAATATAACATGCATCATTACCTATATTATGCAGTTATTATCGCTAGAACTATAATAAATATACTTATTACTCCCGATATTATCAATATAACATCCATTATTACCCATATAATGCAGTTATTATCGCTAGAACTGTAATAATTATACTTATTACTTATATTATTATCAATATAACATGTATTATTACCCGTATTATGCAGTTATTATCGCTAGAACTATAATAAATATACGTATTACTTTTATTATCATCAATGTAACATGTATTATTACCCATATTATGCAGTTATTATCGATAGAACTGTAATAATTATACGTATTACTTTTATTATTATCAATGCAACATGCACTATTAGCCATATTTTACTATTATTATCGCTAGAACTATAATAATTATACTTATTACTCCCAATATTATCTATATAACATGCATTATTACCCATATAATGCAGTTATTATCGCTAGAACTGTAATAAATATACTTACTACTTTCATTATCATCAATATAACATGCATTACTACCCATATTATGCAGTTATTATCGATAGAACTATAATAAATATACTTATTACTTTTATTATTATCAATATAACATGCACTTTTAGCCATATTTTACTATTATTATCGCTAGAACTATAATAATTATACTTATTACTTCCAATATTATCAATATAACATGCATTATTACCCATATAATGCAGTTATTATCGCTAGAACTGTAATAATTATACTTATTACTTATATTATTATCAATATAACATGCATTATTACCCATATTATGCAGTTATTATCGATAGAACTATAATAAATATACTTATTACTCCCGATATTATCAATATAACATCCATTATTACCCATATAATGCAGTTATTATCGCTAGAACTGTAATAATTATACTTATTACTTATATTATTATCAATATAACGTGCATTATTACCCATATTATGCAGTTATTATTGATAGAACTATAATAAATATACTTATTACTTATATTATTATCAATATAACGTGCATTATTACCCATATTATGCAGTTATTATTGATAGAACTATAATAAATATACTTATTACTTATATTATTATCAATATAACATGCATTATTACCCATATTATGCAGTTATTATGGCTAGAACTATAATAAATATTCGTATTACTTTTATTATCATCAATGTAACATGCATTATTACCCATATAGTGCAGTTATTATCGCTAGAACTGTAATAAATATACTTACTACTTTCATTATCATCAATATAACATGCATTACTACCCATATTATGCAGTTATTATCGATAGAACTATAATAAATATACTTATTACTTTTATTATTATCAATATAACATGCACTATTAGCCATATTTTACTATTATTATCGCTAGAACTATAATAATTATACTTATTACTCCCAATATTATGAATATAACATGCATTATTACCCATATAATGCAGGTATTATCGCTAGAACTGTAATAATTATACTTATTACTTACATTGTTAGCAATATAACGTGCATTATTACCCATATTATGCAGTTATTATTGATAGAACTATAATAAATATACTTATTACTTTTATTATTATCAATATAACATGCATCATTACCTATATTATGCAGTTATTATCGCTAGAACTATAATAAATATACTTATTACTCCCGATATTATCAATATAACATCCATTATTACCCATATAATGCAGTTATTATCGCTAGAACTGTAATAATTATACTTATTACTCCCAATATTATCAATATAACATGCATTATTACCCATATAATGCAGTTATTATCGCTAGAACTGTAATAATTATACTTATTACTTATATTATTATCAATATAACATGCATTATTACCCATATTATGCAGTTATAATCGCTAGAACTATAATAAATATACGTATAACTTTTATTATCATCAATATAACATGCATTATTACCCATATTGTGCTGTTATTATCCATAGAACTGGAATAAATATACTTATTACTTTTATTACTATCAAAATAACATGCACTATTAGCCATATTTTACTATTATTATCGCTTGAACTAAAACAATTATACTTATTACTCCCGATATTATCAACATAACATGCATTATTACCCATATTATGCAGTTATTATCGCTAGAACTATAATAAATATACGTATTACTTTTATTATCATCAATATAACATCCATTATTACCCATATAATGCAGTTATTATCGCTAGAACTGTAATAATTATACTTATTACTTATATTATTTTCAATATAACATGCATTATTACCCGTATTGTGCAGTTATTATCGCTAGAACTATAATAAATATACGTATTACTTTTATTATCGTCAATGTAACATGTATTATTACCCATATTATGCAGTTATTATCGATAGAACTGTAATAATTATACGTATTACTTTTATTATTATCAATGTAACATGCACTATTAGCCATCTTTTACTATTATTATCGCTAGAACTATAATAATTATACTTATTACTCCCAATATTATCTATATAACATGCAGTATTACCCATATAATGCAGTTATTATCGCTAGAACTGTAATAATTATACTTATTACTTATATTATTATCAATATAACGTGCATTATTACCCATATTATGCCGTTATTATTGATAGAACTATAATAAATATACTTATTACTTTTATTATTATCAATATAACATGCATCATTACCTATATTATGCAGTTATTATCGCTAGAACTATAATAAATATACTAATTACTCCCGATATTATCAACATAACATCCATTATTACCCATATAATGCAGTTATTATCGCTAGAACTGTAATAATAGTACTTATTACTTGTATTATTATCAATATGACATGCATTCTTACCCATATTATGCAGTTATTATCGCTAGAACTATAATAAACATACGTATTACTTTTATTATCATCAATATAACATGCACTATTAGCCATATTATGCAGTTATTATCGATAGAACTGTAATAATTATACTTATTACTTACATTGTTAGCAATATAACGTGCATTATTACCCATATTATGCAGTTATTATTGATAGAACTATAATAAATATACTTATTACTTTTATTATTATCAATATAACATGCATCATTACCTATATTATGCAGTTATTATCGCTAGAACTATAATAAAGATACTTATTACTCCCGATATTATCAACATAACATCCATTATTACCCATATAATGCAGTTATTATCGCTAGAACTGTAATAATTATACTAATTACTTATATTATTGTCAATATAACATGCATTATTACCCATATTATGCAGTTATTATCGGTAGAACTGTAATAAATATACTTATTACTCCCGATATTATCAATATAACATGCATTATTACCCATATAGTGCAATTATTATCGCTAGAACTGTAATAATTATACTTATTACTTATATTATTATCAATATAACATGCGTTATTACCCATATTATGCAGTTATTATGGCTAGAACTATAATAAATATTCGTATTACTTTTATTATCATCAATGTAACATGCATTATTACCCATATAATGCAGTTATTATCGCTAGAACTGTAATAAATATACTTACTACTTTCATTATCATCAATATAACATGCATTACTACCCATATTATGCAGTTATTATCGATAGAACTATAATAAATATACTTATTACTTTTATTATTATCAATATAACATGCACTATTAGCCATATTTTACTATTATTATCGCTAGAACTATAATAATTATACTTATTACTCCCAATATTATCAATATAACATGCATTATTACCCATATAATGCAGGTATTATCGCTAGAACTGTAATAATTATACTTATTACTTACATTGTTAGCAATATAACGTGCATTATTACCCATATTATGCAGTTATTATTGATAGAACTATAATAAATATACTTATTACTTTTATTATTATCAATATAACATGCATCATTACCTATATTATGCAGTTATTATCGCTAGAACTATAATAAATATACTTATTACTCCCGATATTATCAATATAACATCCATTATTACCCATATAATGCAGTTATTATCGCTAGAACTGTAATAATTGTACTTATTACTTGTATTATTATCAATATGACATGCATTCTTACCCATATTATGCAGTTATTATCGCTAGAACTATAATAAACATACGTATTACTTTTATTATCATCAATATAACATGCACTATTAGCCATATTATGCAGTTATTATCGATAGAACTGTAATAATTATACTTATTACTTACATTGTTAGCAATATAACGTGCATTATTACCCATATTATGCAGTTATTATTGATAGAACTATAATAAATATACTTATTACTTTTATTATTATCAATATAACATGCATCATTACCTATATTATGCAGTTATTATCGCTAGAACTATAATAAATATACTTATTACTCCCGATATTATCAACATAACATCCATTATTACCCATATAATGCAGTTATTATCGCTAGAACTGTAATAATTATACTAATTACTTATATTATTGTCAATATAACATGCATTATTACCCATATTATGCAGTTATTATCGGTAGAACTGTAATAAATATACTTATTACTCCCGATATTATCAATATAACATGCATTATTACCCATATAATGCAGTTATTATCGCTAGAACTGTAATAATTATACTTATTACTTACATTATTATCAATATAACATGCATTATTACCCATATTATGCAGTTATTATCGCTAGAACTATAATAAATATACGTATTACTTTTGTTATCATCAATATAACATGCATTATTACCCATATTATGCAGTTATTATCGATAGAACTGTAATAAATATACTTATTACTTTTATTATTATCAATATAACATGCACTATTAGCCATGTTTTACTATTGTTATCGATAGAACTATAATAATTATACTTATTACTCCCAATATTATCAATATAACATGCATTATTACCCATATAATGCAGTTATTATCGCTAGAACTGTAATAATTATACTTATTACTTATATTATTATCAATATAACATGCATTATTACCCATATTATGCAGTTATTGTTGATAGAACTATAATAATTATACTTATTACTTATATTATTATCAATCTAACATGCATTATTACCCATATTATGCAGTTATTATCGCTAGAACTATAATAAATATACGTATAACTTTTATTATCATCAATATAACATCCATTATTACCCATATAATGCAGTTATTATCGCTAGAACTGTAATAATTATACTTATTACTTATATTATTATCAATATAACATGCATTATTACCCATATTATGCAGTTATTATCGATAGAACTATAATAAATATACTTATTACTTTTATTATTATCAATATAACATGCACTATTAGCCATATTTTACTATTATTATCGCTAGAACTATAATAATTATACTTATTACTCCCAATATTATCTATATAACATGCAGTATTACCCATATAATGCAGTTATTATCGCTAGAACTGTAATAATTATACTTATTACTTATATTATTATCAATATAACATGCATTATTACCCATATTATGCAGTTATTATCGATAGAACTATAATAAATATACTTATTACTTTTATTATTATCAATATAACATGCACTATTAGCCATATTTTACTATTATTATCGCTAGAACTATAATAATTATACTTATTACTCCCAATATTATCAATATAACATGCATTATTACCCATATAATGCAGTTATTATCGCTAGAACTGTAATAATTATACTTATTACTTACATTGTTAGCAATATAACGTGCATTATTACCCATATTATGCAGTTATTATTGATAGAACTATAATAAATATACTTATTACTTTTATTATTATCAATATAACATGCATCATTACCTATATTATGCAGTTATTATCGCTAGAACTATAATAAATATACTTATTACTCCCGATATTATCAATATAACATCCATTATTACCCATATAATGCAGTTATTATCGCTAGAACTGTAATAATTATACTTATTACTTATATTATTATCAATATAACATGCATTATTACCCGTATTATGCAGTTATTATCGCTAGAACTATAATAAATATACGTATTTCTTTTATTATCATCAATGTAACATGTATTATTACCCATATTATGCAGTTATTATCGATAGAACTGTAATAATTATACGTATTACTTTTATTATTATCAATGTAACATGCACTATTAGCCATATTTTACTATTATTATCGCTAGAACTATAATAATTATACTTATTACTCCCAATATTATCTATATAACATGCATTATTACCCATATAATGCAGTTATTATCGCTAGAACTGTAATAAATATACTTACTACTTTCATTATCATCAATATAACATGCATTACTACCCATATTATGCAGTTATTATCGATAGAACTATAATAAATATACTTATTACTTTTATTATTATCAATATAACATGCACTTTTAGCCATATTTTACTATTATTATCGATAGAACTGTAATAAATATACTAATTACTTTTATTACTATCAAAATAACATGCACTATTAGCGATATTTTACTATTATTATCGCTTGAACTAAAACAATTATACTTATTACTCCCGATATTATCAACATAACATGCATTATTACCTATATTATGCAGTTATTATCGATAGAACTGTAATAAATATACTTATTACTTTTAGTACTATCAAAATAACATGCACTATTAGCCATATTTTACTATTATTATCGCTTGAACTAAAACAATTATACTTATTACTCCCGATAGTATCAATATAACATGCATTATTACCCATATAGTGCAATTATTATCGCTAGAACTGTAATAATTATACTTATTACTTATATTATTATCAATATAACATGCATTATTACCCATATTATGCAGTTATTATGGCTAGAACTATAATAAATATTCGTATTACTTTTATTATCATCAATGTAACATGCATTATTACCCATACTATGCAGTTATTATCGATAGAACTGTAATAAATATACTTATTACTTTTATTATTATCAATATAACATGCACTATTAGCCATATTTTACTATTATTATCGCTAGAACTATAATAATTATACTTATTACTCCCAATATTATCTATATAACATGCATTATTTCCCATATAATGCAGTTATTATCGCTAGACCTGTAATAAATATACTTACTACTTTCATTATCATCAATATAACATGCATTACTACCCATATTATGCAGTTATTATCTAAGGAACTATAATAAATGTACTTATTACTTTTATTATTATCAATATAACATGCACTATTAGCCATATTTTACTATTATTATCGCTGGAACTATAATAATTATACTTATTACTCCCGATATTATCAATATAACATGCATTATTACCCATATAATGCAGTTATTATCACTAAAACTGTAATAATTATACTTATTGCTTATATTATTATCAATATAACATGCATTATTACCCATATTATGCAGTTATTATTGCTAGAACTATAATAAATATACGTATTACTTTTATTATCATCAATATAACATGCATTATTACCCATATTATGCAGTTATTATCGATAGAACTGTAATAAATATACTTATTACTTTTATTATTATCAATATAACATGCACTATTAGCCATATTTTACTATTATTATCGCTAGAACTGAAACAATTATACTTATTACTCCCAATATTATCAATATACCATGCGTTATTACCCATATAATGCAGTTATTATCGTTAGAACTATAATAAATATACGTATTACTTTTATTTTCATCAATATAACATGCATTATTACCCATATTATGCAGTTATTATCGCTAGAACTGTAATAATTATACTTATTACTTATATTGTTAGCAATATAACGTGCATTATTACCCATATTATGCAGTTATCATTGATAGAACTCTAATAATTATACTTATTACTTATATTATTATCAATATAACATGCATTATTACCCATATTATGCAGTTATTATCGCTAGAAGTATAATAAATATACGTATTACTTTTATTATCATCAATATTACATGCATTATTACCCATATTATGCAGTTATTATCGATAGAACTGTAATAAATATACTTATTATTCCCGATATTATCAATATAACATGCATTATTACCCATATAATGCAGTTACTATCGCTAGAACTGTAATAATTATACTTATTACTTATATTATTAGCAATACAACGTGCATTATTACCCATATAATGCAGTTATTATCGCTAGAACTGTAATAATTATACTTATTACTTATATTATTATCAATATAACATGCATTATTACCCATATTATGCAGTTATTATCGCTAGAACTATAATAAATATACGTATTACTTTTATTATCATCAATATAACATGCATTATTACCCATATTATGCAGTTATTATCGATAGAACTGTAAGAAATATACTTATTACTCCCGATATTATCAATATAACATGCATTATTACCCATATAGTGCAATTATTATCGCTAGAACTGTAATAATTATACTTATTACTTATATTGTTAGCAATATAACGTGCATTATTACCCATATTATGCAGTTATTATTGATAGAACTATAATAAATATACGTATTACTTTTATTATCGTCAATATAACATGCATTATTACCCATATTATGCTGTTATTATCGATAGAACTGTAATAAATATACTTATTACTTTTATTACTATCAAAATAAAATGCACTATTAGCCATATCTTACTATTATTATCGCTTGAACTAAAACAATTATACTTATTACTCCCGATATTATCAACATAACAGGCATTATTACCTATATTATGCAGTTGTTATCGCTAGAAGTATAATAAATATACTTATTACTCCCGATATTATCAATATAACATCCATTATTACTCCTATAATGCAGTTATTATCGCTAGAACTGTAATAATTATACTGATTACTTGTATTATTATCAATATAACATGCATTATTACCCATATTATGCAGTTATTATCGCTAGAACTTTAATAAATATACGTATTGCTTTTATTATCATCAACATAACATGCATTATTACCCATATTATGCAGTTATTATCGATAGAACTGTAATAAATATACTTATTACTTTTATTATTATCAATATAACATGCACTATTAGCCATGTTTTACTATTATTATCGCTAGAACTATAATAATTATACTTATTACACCCAATATTATCAATATAACATGCATTATTACCCATATAGTGCAATTATTATCGCTAGAACTGTAATAATTATACTTATTACTTATATTATTATCAATATAACATGCATTATTACCCATATTATGCAGTTATTATGGCTAGAACTATAATAAATATTCGTATTACTTTTATTATCATCAATGTAACATGCATTATTACCCATACTATGCAGTTATTATCGATAGAACTGTAATAAATATACTTATTACTTTTATTATTATCAATATAACATGCACTATTAGCCATATTTTACTATTATTATCGCTAGAACTATAATAATTATACTTATTACTCCCAATATTATCTATATAACATGCATTATTTCCCATATAATGCAGTTATTATCGCTAGACCTGTAATAAATATACTTACTACTTTCATTATCATCAATATAACATGCATTACTACCCATATTATGCAGTTATTATCTAAGGAACTATAATAAATGTACTTATTACTTTTATTATTATCAATATAACATGCACTATTAGCCATATTTTACTATTATTATCGCTGGAACTATAATAATTATACTTATTACTCCCGATATTATCAATATAACATGCATTATTACCCATATAATGCAGTTATTATCACTAAAACTGTAATAATTATACTTATTGCTTATATTATTATCAATATAACATGCATTATTACCCATATTATGCAGTTATTATTGCTAGAACTATAATAAATATACGTATTACTTTTATTATCATCAATATAACATGCATTATTACCCATATTATGCAGTTATTATCGATAGAACTGTAATAAATATACTTATTACTTTTATTATTATCAATATAACATGCACTATTAGCCATATTTTACTATTATTATCGCTAGAACTGAAACAATTATACTTATTACTCCCAATATTATCAATATACCATGCGTTATTACCCATATAATGCAGTTATTATCGTTAGAACTATAATAAATATACGTATTACTTTTATTTTCATCAATATAACATGCATTATTACCCATATTATGCAGTTATTATCGCTAGAACTGTAATAATTATACTTATTACTTATATTGTTAGCAATATAACGTGCATTATTACCCATATTATGCAGTTATCATTGATAGAACTCTAATAATTATACTTATTACTTATATTATTATCAATATAACATGCATTATTACCCATATTATGCAGTTATTATCGCTAGAAGTATAATAAATATACGTATTACTTTTATTATCATCAATATTACATGCATTATTACCCATATTATGCAGTTATTATCGATAGAACTGTAATAAATATACTTATTATTCCCGATATTATCAATATAACATGCATTATTACCCATATAATGCAGTTATTATCGCTAGAACTGTAATAATTATACTTATTACTTATATTATTAGCAATACAACGTGCATTATTACCCATATAATGCAGTTATTATCGCTAGAACTGTAATAATTATACTTATTACTTATATTATTATCAATATAACATGCATTATTACCCATATTATGCAGTTATTATCGCTAGAACTATAATAAATATACGTATTACTTTTATTATCATCAATATAACATGCATTATTACCCATATTATGCAGTTATTATCGATAGAACTGTAATAAATATACTTATTACTTTTATTATTATCAATATAACATGCACTATTAGCCATGTTTTACTATTGTTATCGATAGAACTATAATAATTATACTTATTACTCCCAATATTATCAATATAACATGCATTATTACCCATATAATGCAGTTATTATCGCTAGAACTGTAATAATTATACTTATTACTTATATTATTATCAATATAACATGCATTATTACCCATATTATGCAGTTATTGTTGATAGAACTATAATAATTATACTTATTACTTATATTATTATCAATCTAACATGCATTATTACCCATATTATGCAGTTATTATCGCTAGAACTATAATAAATATACGTATAACTTTTATTATCATCAATATAACATCCATTATTACCCATATAATGCAGTTATTATCGCTAGAACTGTAATAATTATACTTATTACTTATATTATTATCAATATAACATGCATTATTACCCATATTATGCAGTTATTATCGATAGAACTATAATAAATATACTTATTACTTTTATTATTATCAATATAACATGCACTATTAGCCATATTTTACTATTATTATCGCTAGAACTATAATAATTATACTTATTACTCCCAATATTATCTATATAACATGCAGTATTACCCATATAATGCAGTTATTATCGCTAGAACTGTAATAATTATACTTATTACTTATATTATTATCAATATAACATGCATTATTACCCATATTATGCAGTTATTATCGATAGAACTATAATAAATATACTTATTACTTTTATTATTATCAATATAACATGCACTATTAGCCATATTTTACTATTATTATCGCTAGAACTATAATAATTATACTTATTACTCCCAATATTATCAATATAACATGCATTATTACCCATATAATGCAGTTATTATCGCTAGAACTGTAATAATTATACTTATTACTTACATTGTTAGCAATATAACGTGCATTATTACCCATATTATGCAGTTATTATTGATAGAACTATAATAAATATACTTATTACTTTTATTATTATCAATATAACATGCATCATTACCTATATTATGCAGTTATTATCGCTAGAACTATAATAAATATACTTATTACTCCCGATAGTATCAATATAACATGCATTATTACGCATATAATGCAGTTATTATCGCTAGAACTGTAATAAATATACTTACTACTTTTATTATCATCAATATAACATGCATTATTACCCATATAATGCAGTTATTATCGACAGAAGTATAATAAATATACTTATTACTTTTATTATTATCAATATAACAGGCACTCTTAGCCATATTTTACTAGTATTATCGCTAGAACTGTAATAATTATACTTACTACTCCCGATATTATCAATATAACATCCATTATTACCCAAATAATGCAGTTATTATCGCTAGAACTGTAATAATTATACTTATTACTTATATTATTATCAATATAACATGCATTATTACCCGTATTATGCAGTTATTATCGCTAGAACTACAATAAATATACGTATTACTTTTATTATCGTCAATGTAACATGTATTATTACCCATATTATGCAGTTATTATCGATAGAACTGTAATAATTATACGTATTACTTTTATTATTATCAATGTAACATGCACTATTAGCCATATTTTACTATTATTATCGCTAGAACTATAATAATTATACTTATTACTCCCAATATTATCTATATAACATGCAGTATTACCCATATAATGCAGTTATTATCGCTAGAACTGTAATAATTATACTTATTACTTATATTATTAGCAATAGTACGTGCATTATTACCCATATAATGCAGTTATTATCGCTAGAACTGTAATAATTATACTTATTACTTATATTATTATCAATATAACATGCATTATTACCCATATTATACAGTTATTATTGATAGAACTATAATAAATATACGTATTACTTTTATTATCGTCAATATAACATGCATTACTACCCATATTATGCTGTCATTATCGATAGAACTGTAATAAATATACTTATTACTTTTATTACTATCAAAATAAAATGCACTATTAGCCATATCTTACTATTATTATCGCTTGAACTAAAACAATTATACTTATTACTCCCGATATTATCAACATAACAGGCATTATTACCTATATTATGCAGTTATTATCGCTAGAAGTATAATAAATATACTTATTACTCCCGATATTATCAATATAACATCCTTTATTACTCCTATAATGCAGTTATTATCGCTAGAACTGTAATAATTATACTGATTACTTGTATTATTATCAATATAACATGCATTATTACCCATATTATGCAGTTATTATCGCTAGAACTTTAATAAATATACGTATTACTTTTATTATCATCAACATAACATGCATTATTACCCATATTATGCAGTTATTATCGATAGAACTGTAATAAATATACTTATTACTTTTATTATTATCAATATAACATGCACTATTAGCCATGTTTTACTATTATTATCGCTAGAACTATAATAATTAGACTTATTACACCCAATATTATCAATATAACATGCATTATTACGCATATAATGCAGTTATTATCGCTAGAACTGTAATAAATATACTTACTACTTTTATTATCATCAACATAACATGCATTATTACCCATATTATGCAGTTATTATTGATAGAACTATAATAAATATACGTATTACTTTTATTATCATCAATATAACATGCATTATTACCCATATTATGCTGTTATTATCGATAGAACTGTAATAAATATACTAATTACTTTTATTACTATCAAAATAACATGCACTATTAGCGATATTTTACTATTATTATCGCTTGAACTAAAACAATTATATTTATTACTCCCGATATTATCAACATAACATGCATTATTACCTATATTATGCAGTTATTATCGATAGAACTGTAATAAATATACTTATTACTTTTAGTACTATCAAAATAACATGCACTATTAGCCATATTTTACTATTATTATCGCTTGAACTAAAACAATTATACTTATTACTCCCGATAGTATCAATATAACATGCATTATTACGCATATAATGCAGTTATTATCGCTAGAACTGTAATAAATATACTTACTACTTTTATTATCATCAATATAACATGCATTATTACCCATATTATGCAGTTATTATCGATAGAACTGTAATAATTATACTTATTACTTTTATTATTATCAATATAACATGCATTATTACCTATATTATGCAGTCATTATCGCCAGAACTATAATAAATATACTTATTACTTATATAATTATCAATATAACATGCATTATTACCCATATTATGCAGTTATAATCGCTAGAACTATAATAAATATACTTATTACTTTTATTATTATCAATATAACATGCACTAATAGCCATATTTTACTATTATTATCGCTAGAACTATAATAATTATACTTATTACTCCCGATATTATCAATATAACATGCATTATTACCCATATAATGCAGTTATTATCGCTAGAACTGTAATAATTATACTTATTACTTATATTATTAGCTATATAACGTGCATTATTGCCAATATTATGCAGTTATTATCGCTAGAACTGTAATAATTATACTTATTACTTATATTATTATCAATATAACATGCATTATTACCCATATAATGGAGTTATTATCGCTAGAACTGTAATAATTATACTTATTACTCCCAATATTATCAATATAACATGCATTATTACCCATATAATGCAGTTATTATCGCTAGAACTGTAATAATTATACTTATTACTTACATTGTTAGCAATATAACGTGCATTATTACCCATATTAGGCAGTTATAATCGCTAGAACTATAATAAATATACGTATAACTTTTATTATCATCAATATAACATGCATTATTACCCATATTGTGCTGTTATTATCGATAGAACTGGAATAAATATACTTATTACTCCCGATATTTTCAATGTAACATGCATTATTACCCATATAATGCAGTTATTATCGCTAGAACTGTAATAATTATACTTATTACTTATATTATTATCAATATAACATGCATTATTACCCATATTATGCAGTTATTATCGCTAGAACTATAATAAATATACGTAATACATTTGTTATCATCAATATAACATGCATTATTACCCATATTATGCAGTTATTATCGATAGAACTGTAATAAATATACTTATTACTTTTATTATTATCAATATAACATGCACTATTAGCCATATTTTACTATTATTATCGCTAGAACTATAATAATTATACTTATTACTCCCAATATTATCAATATAACATGCATTATTACCCATAGAATGCAGTTATTATCGCTAGAACTGTAATAATTATACTTATTACTTACATTGTTAGCAATATAACGTGCATTATTACCCATATTATGCAGTTATTATTGATAGAACTATAATAAATATACTTATTACTTTTATTATTATCAATATAACATGCATCATTACCTATATTATGCAGTTATTATCGCTAGAACTATAATAAATATACATATTACTCCCGATATTATCAATATAACATCCATTATTACCCATATAATGCAGTTATTATCGCTAGAACTGTAATAATTATACTTATTACTTATATTATTATCAATATAACATGCATTATTACCCGTATTATGGAGTTATTATCGCTAGAACTATAATAAATATACGTATTACTTTTATTATCATCAATGTAACATGTATTATTACCCATATTATGCAGTTATTATCGATAGAACTGTAATAATTATACGTATTACTTTTATTATTATCAATGTAACATGCACTATTAGCCATATTTTACTATTATTATCGCTAGAACTATAATAATTATACTTATTACTCCCAATATTATCTATATAACATGCATTATTACCCATATAATGCAGTTATTATCGCTAGAACTGTAATAAATATACTTACTACTTTCATTATCATCAATATAACATGCATTACTACCCATATTATGCAGTTATTATCGATAGAACTATAATAAATATACTTATTACTTTTATTAGTATCAATATAACATGCACTTTTAGCCATATTTTACTATTATTATCGCTAGAACTATAATAATTATACTTATTACTTCCAATATTATCAATATAACATGCATTATTACCCATATAATGCAGTTATTATCGCTAGAACTGTAATAATTATACTTATTACTTATATTATTATCAATATAACATGCATTATTACCCATATTATGCAGTTATTATCGATAGAACTATAATAAATATACTTATTACTCCCGATATTATCAATATAACATCCATTATTACCCATATAATGCAGTTATTATCGCTAGAACTGTAATAATTATACTTATTACTTATATTGTTATCAATATAACATGCATTATTACCCGTATTATGCAGTTATTATCGCTAGAACTATAATAAATATACGTATTACTTTTATTATCATCAATGTAACATGTATTATTACCCATATTATGCAGTTATTATCGATAGAACTGTAATAATTATACGTATTACTTTTATTATTATCAATATAACATGCACTATTAGCCATATTTTACTATTATTATCGCTAGAACTATAATAATTATACTTATTACTCCCAATATTATCAATATAACATGCATTATTACCCATATAATGCAGTTATTATCGCTAGAACTGTAATAATTATACTTATTACTTATATTATTATCAATATAACGTGCATTATTACCCATATTATGCCGTTATTATTGATAGAACTATAATAAATATACTTATTACTTTTATTATTATCAATATAACATGCATCATTACCTATATTATGCAGTTATTATCGCTAGAACTATAATAAATATACTAATTACTCCCGATATTATCAACATAACATCCATTATTACCCATATAATGCAGTTATTATCGCTAGAACTGTAATAATTATACTTATTACTTGTATTATTATCAATATAACATGCATTATTACCCATATTATGCAGTTATTATCGATAGAACTGTAATAAATATACTTATTACTCCCGATATTATCAATATAACATGCATTATTACCCATATAGTGCAATTATTATCGCTAGAACTGTAATAATTATACTTATTACTTATATTATTATCAATATAACATGCATTATTACCCATATTATGCAGTTATTATGGCTAGAACTATAATAAATATACTTATTACTCCCGATATTATCAATATAACATCCATTATTACCCATATAATGCAGTTATTATCGCTAGAACTGTAATAATTATACTTATTACTTATATTGTTATCAATATAACATGCATTATTACCCGTATTATGCAGTTATTATCGCTAGAACTATAATAAATATACGTATTACATTTATTATCATCAATGTAACATGTATTATTACCCATATTATGCAGTTATTATCGATAGAACTGTAATAATTATACGTATTACTTTTATTATTATCAATATAACATGCACTATTAGCCATATTTTACTATTATTATCGCTAGAACTATAATAATTATACTTATTACTCCCAATATTATCAATATAACATGCATTATTACCCATATAATGCAGTTATTATGGCTAGAACTGTAATAATTATACTTATTACTTATATTATTATCAATATAACGTGCATTATTACCCATATTATGCCGTTATTATTGATAGAACTATAATAAATATACTTATTACTTTTATTATTATCAATATAACATGCATCATTACCTATATTATGCAGTTATTATCGCTAGAACTATAATAAATATACTAATTACTCCCGATATTATCAACATAACATCCATTATTACCCATATAATGCAGTTATTATCGCTAGAACTGTAATAATTATACTTATTACTTGTATTATTATCAATATAACATGCATTATTACCCATATTATGCAGTTATTATCGCTAGAACTATAATAAATATACGTAATACCTTTATTATCATCAATATAACATGCATTATTACCCATATTATGCAGTTATTATCGATAGAACTGTAATAAATATACTTATTACTCCCGATATTATCAATATAACATGCATTATTACCCATATAGTGCAATTATTATCGCTAGAACTGTAATAATTATACTTATTACTTATATTATTATCAATATAACATGCATTATTACCCATATTATGCAGTTATTATGGCTAGAACTATAATAAATATTCGTATTACTTTTATTATCATCAATGTAACATGCATTATTACCCATACTATGCAGTTATTATCGATAGAACTGTAATAAATATACTTATTACTTTTATTATTATCAATATAACATGCACTATTAGCCATATTTTACTATTATTATCGCTAGAACTATAATAATTATACTTATTACTCCCAATATTATCTATATAACATGCATTGTTTCCCATATAATGCAGTTATTATCGCTAGAACTGTAATAAATATACTTACTACTTTCATTATCATCAATATAACATGCATTACTACCCATATTATGCAGTTATTATCTATAGAACTATAATAAATGTACTTATTACTTTTATTATTATCAATATAACATGCACTATTAGCCATATTTTACTATTATTATCGCTGGAACTATAATAATTATACTTATTACTCCCGATATTATCAATATAACATGCATTATTACCCATATAATGCAGTTATTATCACTAAAACTGTCATAATTATACTTATTGCTTATATTATTATCAATATAACATGCATTATTACCCATATTATGCAGTTATTATCGCTAGAACTATAATAAATATACGTATTACTTTTATTATCATCAATATAACATGCATTATTACCCATATTATGCAGTTATTATCGATAGAACTGTAATAAATATACTTATTATTCCCGATATTATCAATATAACATGCATTATTACCCATATAATGCAGTTATTATCGCTAGAACTGTAATAATTATACTTATTACTTATATTATTAGCAATACAACGTGCATTATTACCCATATAATGCAGTTATTATCGCTAGAACTGTAATAATTATACTTATTACTTATATTATTATCAATATAGCATGCATTATTACCCATATTATGCAGTTATTATCGCTAGAACTATAATAAATATACGTATTACTTTTATTATCATCAATATAACATGCATTATTACCCATATTATGCAGTTATTATCGATAGAACTGTAATAAATATACTTATTACTCCCAATATTATCAATATAACATGCATTATTACCCATATAATGCAGTTATTATCGCTAGAACTGTAATAATTATACTTATTACTTACATTGTTAGCAATATAACGTGCATTATTACCCATATTATGCAGTTATTATTGATAGAACTATAATAAATATACTTATTACTTTTATTATTATCAATATAACATGCATCATTACCTATATTATGCAGTTATTATCGCTAGAACTATAATAAATATACTTATTACTCCCGATATTATCAATATAACATGCATTATTACCCATATAATGCAGTTATTATCGCTAGAACTGTAATAAATATACTTACTACTTTCATTATCATCAATATAACATGCATTACTACCCATATTATGCAGTTATTATCGATAGAACTATAATAAATATACTTATTACTTTTATTATTATCAATATAACATGCACTTTTAGCCATATTTTACTATTATTATCGATAGAACTGTAATAAATATACTAATTACTTTTATTACTATCAAAATAACATGCACTATTAGCGATATTTTACTATTATTATCGCTTGAACTAAAACAATTATACTTATTACTCCCGATATTATCAACATAACATGCATTATTACCTATATTATGCAGTTATTATCGATAGAACTGTAATAAATATACTTATTACTTTTAGTACTATCAAAATAACATGCACTATTAGCCATATTTTACTATTATTATCGCTTGAACTAAAACAATTATACTTATTACTCCCGATAGTATCAATATAACATGCATTATTACGCATATAATGCAGTTATTATCGCTAGAACTGTAATAAATATACTTACTACTTTTATTATCATCAATATAACATGCATTATTACCCATATAATGCAGTTATTATCGACAGAAGTATAATAAATATACTTATTACTTTTATTATTATCAATATAACAGGCACTCTTAGCCATATTTTACTAGTATTATCGCTAGAACTGTAATAATTATACTTATTACTCCCGATATTATCAATATAACATCCATTATTACCCAAATAATGCAGTTATTATCGCTAGAACTGTAATAATTATACTTATTACTTATATTATTATCAATATAACATGCATTATTACCCGTATTATGCAGTTATTATCGCTAGAACTATAATAAATATACGTATTACTTTTATTATCGTCAATGTAACATGTATTATTGCCCATATTATGCAGTTATTATCGATAGAACTGTAATAATTATACGTATTACTTTTATTATTATCAATGTAACATGCACTATTAGCCATATTTTACTATTATTATCGCTAGAACTATAATAATTATACTTATTACTCCCAATATTATCTATATAACATGCAGTATTACCCATATAATGCAGTTATTATCGCTAGAACTGTAATAATTATACTTATTACTTATATTATTAGCAATAGTACGTGCATTATTACCCATATAATGCAGTTATTATCGCTAGAACTGTAATAATTATACTTATTACTTATATTATTATCAATATAACATGCACTATTAGCGATATTTTACTATTATTATCGCTTGAACTAAAACAATTATACTTATTACTCCCGTTATTATCAACATAACATGCATTATTACCTATATTATGCAGTTATTATCGATAGAACTGTAATAAATATACTTATTACTTTTAGTACTATCAAAATAACATGCACTATTAGCCATATTTTACTATTATTATCGCTTGAACTAAAACAATTATACTTATTACTCCCGATAGTATCAATATAACATGCATTATTACGCATATAATGCAGTTATTATCGCTAGAACTGTAATAAATATACTTACTACTTTTATTATCATCAATATAACATGCATTATTACCCATATAATGCAGTTATTATCGACAGAAGTATAATAAATATACTTATTACTTTTATTATTATCAATATAACAGGCACTCTTAGCCATATTTTACTAGTATTATCGCTAGAACTGTAATAATTATACTTATTACTCCCGATATTATCAATATAACATCCATTATTACCCAAATAATGCAGTTATTATCGCTAGAACTGTAATAATTATACTTATTACTTATATTATTATCAATATAACATGCATTATTACCCGTATTATGCAGTTATTATCGCTAGAACTATAATAAATATACGTATTACTTTTATTATCGTCAATGTAACATGTATTATTACCCATATTATGCAGTTATTATCGATAGAACTGTAATAATTATACGTATTACTTTTATTATTATCAATGTAACATGCACTATTAGCCATATTTTACTATTATTATCGCTAGAACTGTAATAATTATACTTATTACTCCCGATATTATCAATATAACATCCATTATTACCCAAATAATGCAGTTATTATCGCTAGAACTGTAATAATTATACTTATTACTTATATTATTATCAATATAACATGCATTATTACCCGTATTATGCAGTTATTATCGCTAGAACTATAATAAATATACGTATTACTTTTATTATCGTCAATGTAACATGTATTATTACCCATATTATGCAGTTATTATCGATAGAACTGTAATAATTATACGTATTACTTTTATTATTATCAATGTAACATGCACTATTAGCCATATTTTACTATTATTATCGCTAGAACTATAATAATTATACTTATTACTCCCAATATTATCTATATAACATGCAGTATTACCCATATAATGCAGTTATTATCGCTAGAACTGTAATAATTATACTTATTACTTATATTATTATCAATATAACATGCATTATTACCCATATTATGCAGTTATTATCGATAGAACTATAATAAATATACTTATTACTTTTATTATTATCAATATAACATGCACTTTTAGCCATATTTTACTATTATTATCGATAGAACTGTAATAAATATACTAATTACTTTTATTACTATCAAAATAACATGCACTATTAGCGATATTTTACTATTATTATCGCTTGAACTAAAACAATTATACTTATTACTCCCGATATTATCAACATAACATGCATTATTACCTATATTATGCAGTTATTATCGCTAGAACTGTAATAATAATACTTATTACTTATATTATTATCAATATGACATGCATTATTACCCGTATTATGCAGTTATTATCGCTAGAACTATAATAAATATACGTATTACTTTTATTATCGTTAATGTAACATGTATTATTACCCATATTTTGCAGTTATTATCGATAGAACTGTAATAATTATACGTATTACTTTTATTATTATCAATGTAACATGCACTATTAGCCATATTTTACTATTATTATCGCTAGAACTATAATAATTATACTTATTACTCCCAATATTATCTATATAACATGCAGTATTACCCATATAATGCAGTTATTATCGCTAGAACTGTAATAATTATACTTATTACTTATATTATTAGCAATAGTACGTGCATTATTACCCATATAATGCAGTTATTATCGCTAGAACTGTAATAATTATACTTATTACTTATATTATTATCAATATAACATGCACTATTAGCGATATTTTACTATTATTATCGCTTGAACTAAAACAATTATACTTATTACTCCCGTTATTATCAACATAACATGCATTATTACCTATATTATGCAGTTATTATCGATAGAACTGTAATAAATATACTTATTACTTTTAGTACTATCAAAATAACATGCACTATTAGCCATATTTTACTATTATTATCGCTTGAACTAAAACAATTATACTTATTACTCCCGATAGTATCAATATAACATGCATTATTACGCATATAATGCAGTTATTATCGCTAGAACTGTAATAAATATACTTACTACTTTTATTATCATCAATATAACATGCATTATTACCCATATAATGCAGTTATTATCGACAGAAGTATAATAAATATACTTATTACTTTTATTATTATCAATATAACAGGCACTCTTAGCCATATTTTACTAGTATTATCGCTAGAACTGTAATAATTATACTTATTACTCCCGATATTATCAATATAACATCCATTACTACCCAAATAATGCAGTTATTATCGCTAGAACTGTAATAATTATACTTATTACTTATATTATTATCAATATAACATGCATTATTACCCATATTATGCAGTTATTATCGATAGAACTGTAATAATTATACTTATTACTTTTATTATTATCAATATAACATGCATTATTACCTATATTATGCAGTTATTATCGCCAGAACTATAATAAATATACTTATTACTTATATAATTATCAATATAACATGCATTATTACCCATATTATGCAGTTATAATCGCTAGAACTATAATAAATATACTTATTACTTTTATTATTATCAATATAACATGCACTAATAGCCATATTTTACTATTATTATCGCTAGAACTATAATAATTATACTTATTACTCCCGATATTATCAATATAACATGCATTATTACCCATATAATGCAGTTATTATCGCTAGAACTGTAATAATTATACTTATTACTTATATTATTAGCTATATAACGTGCATTATTGCCAATATTATGCAGTTATTATCGCTAGAACTGTAATAATTATACTTATTACTTATATTATTATCAATATAACATGCATTATTACCCATATAATGGAGTTATTATCGCTAGAACTGTAATAATTATACTTATTACTCCCAATATTATCAATATAACATGCATTATTACCCATATAATGAAGTTATTATCGCTAGAACTGTAATAATTATACTTATTACTTACATTGTTAGCAATATAACGTGCATTATTACCCATATTAGGCAGTTATAATCGCTAGAACTATAATAAATATACGTATAACTTTTATTATCATCAATATAACATGCATTATTACCCATATTGTGCTGTTATTATCGATAGAACTGGAATAAATATACTTATTACTCCCGATATTATCAATGTAACATGCATTATTACCCATATAATGCAGTTATTATCGCTAGAACTGTAATAATTATACTTATTACTTATATTATTATCAATATAACATGCATTATTACCCATATTATGCAGTTATTATCGCTAGAACTATAATAAATATACGTAATACTTTTGTTATCATCAATATAACATGCATTATTACCCATATTATGCAGTTATTATCGATAGAACTGTAATAAATATACTTATTACTTTTATTATTATCAATATAACATGCACTATTAGCCATATTTTACTATTATTATCGCTAGAACTATAATAATCATACTTATTACTCCCAATATTATCAATATAACATGCATTATTACCCATATAATGCAGTTATTATCGCTAGAACTGTAATAATTATACTTATTACTTACATTGTTAGCAATATAACGTGCATTATTACCCATATTATGCAGTTATTATTGATAGAACTATAATAAATATACTTATTACTTTTATTATTATCAATATAACATGCATCATTACCTATATTATGCAGTTATTATCGCTAGAACTATAATAAATATACATATTACTCCCGATATTATCAATATAACATCCATTATTACCCATATAATGCAGTTATTATCGCTAGAACTGTAATAATTATACTTATTACTTATATTATTATCAATATAACATGCATTATTACCCGTATTATGCAGTTATTATCGCTAGAACTATAATAAATATACGTATTACTTTTATTATCATCAATGTAACATGTATTATTACCCATATTATGCAGTTATTATCGATAGAACTGTAATAATTATACGTATTACTTTTATTATTATCAATGTAACATGCACTATTAGCCATATTTTACTATTATTATCGCTAGAACTATAATAATTATACTTATTACTCCCAATATTATCTATATAACATGCATTATTACCCATATAATGCAGTTATTATCGCTAGAACTGTAATAAATATACTTACTACTTTCATTATCATCAATATAACATGCATTACTACCCATATTATGCAGTTATTATCGATAGAACTATAATAAATATACTTATTACTTTTATTAGTATCAATATAACATGCACTTTTAGCCATATTTTACTATTATTATCGCTAGAACTATAATAATTATACTTATTACTTCCAATATTATCAATATAACATGCATTATTACCCATATAACGCAGTTATTATCGCTAGAACTGTAATAATTATACTTATTACTTATATTATTATCAATATAACATGCATTATTACCCATATTATGCAGTTATTATCGATAGAACTATAATAAATATACTTATTACTCCCGATATTATCAATATAACATCCATTATTACCCATATAATGCAGTTATTATCGCTAGAACTGTAATAATTATACTTATTACTTATATTGTTATCAATATAACATGCATTATTACCCGTATTATGCAGTTATTATCGCTAGAACTATAATAAATATACGTATTACTTTTATTATCATGAATGTAACATGTATTATTACCCATATTATGCAGTTATTATCGATAGAACTGTAATAATTATACGTATTACTTTTATTATTATCAATATAACATGCACTATTAGCCATATTTTACTATTATTATCGCTAGAACTATAATAATTATACTTATTACTCCCAATATTATCAATATAACATGCATTATTACCCATATAATGCAGTTATTATCGCTAGAACTGTAATAATTATACTTATTACTTATATTATTATCAATATAACGTGCATTATTACCCATATTATGCCGTTATTATTGATAGAACTATAATAAATATACTTATTACTTTTATTATTATCAATATAACATGCATCATTACCTATATTATGCAGTTATTATCGCTAGAACTATAATAAATATACTAATTACTCCCGATATTATCAACATAACATCCATTATTACCCATATAATGCAGTTATTATCGCTAGAACTGTAATAATTATACTTATTACTTGTATTATTATCAATATAACATGCATTATTACCCATATTATGCAGTTATTATCGCTAGAACTATAATAAATATACGTAATACCTTTACTATCATCAATATAACATGCATTATTACCCATATTATGCAGTTATTATCGATAGAACTGTAATAAATATACTTATTACTCCCGATATTATCAATATAACATGCATTATTACCCATATAGTGCAATTATTATCGCTAGAACTGTAATAATTATACTTATTACTTATATTATTATCAATATAACATGCATTATTACCCATATTATGCAGTTATTATGGCTAGAACTATAATAAATATTCGTATTACTTTTATTATCATCAATGTAACATGCATTATTACCTATACTATGCAGTTATTATCGATAGAACTGTAATAAATATACTTATTACTTTTATTATTATCAATATAACATGCACTATTAGCCATATTTTACTATTATTATCGCTAGAACTATAATAATTATACTTATTACTCCCAATATTATCTATATAACATGCATTGTTTCCCATATAATGCAGTTATTATCGCTAGACCTGTAATAAATATACTTACTACTTTCATTATCATCAATATAACATGCATTACTACCCATATTATGCAGTTATTATCTATAGAACTATAATAAATGTACTTATTACTTTTATTATTATCAATATAACATGCACTATTAGCCATATTTTACTATTATTATCGCTGGAACTATAATAATTATACTTATTACTCCCGATATTATCAATATAACATGCATTATTACCCATATAATGCAGTTATTATCACTAAAACTGTCATAATTATACTTATTACTTATATTATTATCAATATAACATGCATTATTACCCATATTATGCAGTTATTATCGATAGAACTATAATAAATATACTTATTACTCCCGATATTATCAATATAACATCCATTATTACCCATATAATGCAGTTATTATCGCTAGAACTGTAATAATTATACTTATTACTTATATTGTTATCAATATAACATGCATTATTACCCGTATTATGCAGTTATTATCGCTAGAACTATAATAAATATACGTATTACTTTTATTATCATCAATGTAACATGTATTATTACCCATATTATGCAGTTATATCGATAGAACTGTAATAATTATACGTATTACTTTTATTATTATCAATATAACATGCACTATTAGCCATATTTTACTATTATTATCGCTAGAACTATAATAATTATACTTATTACTCCCAATATTATCAATATAACATGCATTATTACCCATATAATGCAGTTATTATCGCTAGAACTGTAATAATTATACTTATTGCTTATATTATTATCAATATAACGTGCATTACTACCCATATTATGCCGTTATTATTGATAGAACTATAATAAATATACTTATTACTTTTATTATTATCAATATAACATGCACTATTAGCCATATTTTACTATTATTATCGCTAGAACTATAATAATTATACTTATTACTCCCAATATTATCTATATAACATGCAGTATTACCCATATAATGCAGTTATTATCGCTAGAACTGTAATAATTATACTTATTACTTATATTATTATCAATATAACATGCATTATTACCCGTATTATGCAGTTATTATCGCTAGAACTATAATAAATATACGTATTACTTTTATTATCATCAATGTAACATGTATTATTACCCATATTATGCAGTTATTATCGATAGAACTGTAATAATTATACGTATTACTTTTATTATTATCAATGTAACATGCACTATTAGCCATATTTTACTATTATTATCGCTAGAACTATAATAATTATACTTATTACTCCCAATATTATCTATATAACATGCATTATTACCCATATAATGCAGTTATTATCGCTAGAACTGTAATAAATATACTTACTACTTTCATTATCATCAATATAACATGCATTACTACCCATATTATGCAGTTATTATCGATAGAACTATAATAAATATACTTATTACTTTTATTATTATCAATATAACATGCACTTTTAGCCATATTTTACTATTATTATCGATAGAACTGTAATAAATATACTAATTACTTTTATTACTATCAAAATAACATGCACTATTAGCGATATTTTACTATTATTATCGCTTGAACTAAAACAATTATACTTATTACTCCCGATATTATCAACATAACATGCATTATTACCTATATTATGCAGTTATTATCGATAGAACTGTAATAAATATACTTATTACTTTTAGTACTATCAAAATAACATGCACTATTAGCCATATTTTACTATTATTATCGCTTGAACTAAAACAATTATACTTATTACTCCCGATAGTATCAATATAACATGCATTATTACGCATATAATGCAGTTATTATCGCTAGAACTGTAATAAATATACTTACTACTTTTATTATCATCAATATAACATGCATTATTACCCATATAATGCAGTTATTATCGACAGAAGTATAATAAATATACTTATTACTTTTATTATTATCAATATAACAGGCACTCTTAGCCATATTTTACTAGTATTATCGCTAGAACTGTAATAATTATACTTATTACTCCCGATATTATCAATATAACATCCATTATTACCCAAATAATGCAGTTATTATCGCTAGAACTGTAATAATAATACTTATTACTTATATTATTATCAATATGACATGCATTATTACCCGTATTATGCAGTTATTATCGCTAGAACTATAATAAATATACGTATTACTTTTATTATCGTTAATGTAACATGTATTATTACCCATATTATGCAGTTATTATCGATAGAACTGTAATAATTATACGTATTACTTTTATTATTATCAATGTAACATGCACTATTAGCCATATTTTACTATTATTATCGCTAGAACTATAATAATTATACTTATTACTCCCAATATTATCTATATAACATGCAGTATTACCCATATAATGCAGTTATTATCGCTAGAACTGTAATAATTATACTTATTACTTATATTATTAGCAATAGTACGTGCATTATTACCCATATAATGCAGTTATTATCGCTAGAACTGTAATAATTATACTTATTACTTATATTATTATCAATATAACATGCACTATTAGCGATATTTTACTATTATTATCGCTTGAACTAAAACAATTATACTTATTACTCCCGTTATTATCAACATAACATGCATTATTACCTATATTATGCAGTTATTATCGATAGAACTGTAATAAATATACTTATTACTTTTAGTACTATCAAAATAACATGCACTATTAGCCATATTTTACTATTATTATCGCTTGAACTAAAACAATTATACTTATTACTCCCGATAGTATCAATATAACATGCATTATTACGCATATAATGCAGTTATTATCGCTAGAACTGTAATAAATATACTTACTACTTTTATTATCATCAATATAACATGCATTATTACCCATATAATGCAGTTATTATCGACAGAAGTATAATAAATATACTTATTACTTTTATTATTATCAATATAACAGGCACTCTTAGCCATATTTTACTAGTATTATCGCTAGAACTGTAATAATTATACTTATTACTCCCGATATTATCAATATAACATCCATTACTACCCAAATAATGCAGTTATTATCGCTAGAACTGTAATAATTATACTTATTACTTATATTATTATCAATATAACATGCATTATTACCCATATTATGCAGTTATTATCGATAGAACTGTAATAATTATACTTATTACTTTTATTATTATCAATATAACATGCATTATTACCTATATTATGCAGTTATTATCGCCAGAACTATAATAAATATACTTATTACTTATATAATTATCAATATAACATGCATTATTACCCATATTATGCAGTTATAATCGCTAGAACTATAATAAATATACTTATTACTTTTATTATTATCAATATAACATGCACTAATAGCCATATTTTACTATTATTATCGCTAGAACTATAATAATTATACTTATTACTCCCGATATTATCAATATAACATGCATTATTACCCATATAATGCAGTTATTATCGCTAGAACTGTAATAATTATACTTATTACTTATATTATTAGCTATATAACGTGCATTATTGCCAATATTATGCAGTTATTATCGCTAGAACTGTAATAATTATACTTATTACTTATATTATTATCAATATAACATGCATTATTACCCATATAATGGAGTTATTATCGCTAGAACTGTAATAATTATACTTATTACTCCCAATATTATCAATATAACATGCATTATTACCCATATAATGAAGTTATTATCGCTAGAACTGTAATAATTATACTTATTACTTACATTGTTAGCAATATAACGTGCATTATTACCCATATTAGGCAGTTATAATCGCTAGAACTATAATAAATATACGTATAACTTTTATTATCATCAATATAACATGCATTATTACCCATATTATGCAGTTATTATCGATAGAACTGTAATAAATATACTTATTACTTTTATTATTATCAATATAACATGCACTATTAGCCATATTTTACTATTATTATCGCTAGAACTATAATAATCATACTTATTACTCCCAATATTATCAATATAACATGCATTATTACCCATATAATGCAGTTATTATCGCTAGAACTGTAATAATTATACTTATTACTTACATTGTTAGCAATATAACGTGCATTATTACCCATATTATGCAGTTATTATTGATAGAACTATAATAAATATACTTATTACTTTTATTATTATCAATATAACATGCATCATTACCTATATTATGCAGTTATTATCGCTAGAACTATAATAAATATACATATTACTCCCGATATTATCAATATAACATCCATTATTACCCATATAATGCAGTTATTATCGCTAGAACTGTAATAATTATACTTATTACTTATATTATTATCAATATAACATGCATTATTACCCGTATTATGCAGTTATTATCGCTAGAACTATAATAAATATACGTATTACTTTTATTATCATCAATGTAACATGTATTATTACCCATATTATGCAGTTATTATCGATAGAACTGTAATAATTATACGTATTACTTTTATTATTATCAATGTAACATGCACTATTAGCCATATTTTACTATTATTATCGCTAGAACTATAATAATTATACTTATTACTCCCAATATTATCTATATAACATGCATTATTACCCATATAATGCAGTTATTATCGCTAGAACTGTAATAAATATACTTACTACTTTCATTATCATCAATATAACATGCATTACTACCCATATTATGCAGTTATTATCGATAGAACTATAATAAATATACTTATTACTTTTATTAGTATCAATATAACATGCACTTTTAGCCATATTTTACTATTATTATCGCTAGAACTATAATAATTATACTTATTACTTCCAATATTATCAATATAACATGCATTATTACCCATATAATGCAGTTATTATCGCTAGAACTGTAATAATTATACTTATTACTTATATTATTATCAATATAACATGCATTATTACCCATATTATGCAGTTATTATCGATAGAACTATAATAAATATACTTATTACTCCCGATATTATCAATATAACATCCATTATTACCCATATAATGCAGTTATTATCGCTAGAACTGTAATAATTATACTTATTACTTATATTGTTATCAATATAACATGCATTATTACCCGTATTATGCAGTTATTATCGCTAGAACTATAATAAATATACGTATTACTTTTATTATCATGAATGTAACATGTATTATTACCCATATTATGCAGTTATTATCGATAGAACTGTAATAATTATACGTATTACTTTTATTATTATCAATATAACATGCACTATTAGCCATATTTTACTATTATTATCGCTAGAACTATAATAATTATACTTATTACTCCCAATATTATCAATATAACATGCAGTATTACCCATATAATGCAGTTATTATCGCTAGAACTGTAATAATTATACTTATTACTTATATTATTATCAATATAACGTGCATTATTACCCATATTATGCCGTTATTATTGATAGAACTATAATAAATATACTTATTACTTTTATTATTATCAATATAACATGCATCATTACCTATATTATGCAGTTATTATCGCTAGAACTATAATAAATATACTAATTACTCCCGATATTATCAACATAACATCCATTATTACCCATATAATGCAGTTATTATCGCTAGAACTGTAAAAAATTATACTTATTACTTATATTATTAGCAATACAACGTGCATTATTACCCATATAATGCAGTTATTATCGCTAGAACTGTAATAATTATACTTATTACTTATATTATTATCAATATAACATGCATTATTACCCATATTATGCAGTTATTATCGCTATAACTATAATATATATATACGTATTACTTTTATTATCATCAATATAACATGCATTATTACCCATATTATGCAGTTATTATCGATAGAACTGTAATAAATATACTTATTACTCCCGATATTATCAATATAACATGCATTATTACCCATATAGTGCAATTATTATCGCTAGAACTGTAATAATTATACTTATTACTTATATTGTTAGCAATATAACGTGCATTATTACCCATATTATGCAGTTATTATTGATAGAACTATAATAAATATACGTATTACTTTTATTATCATCAATATAACATGCATTATTACCCATATTATGCTGTTATTATCGATAGAACTGTAATAAATATACTTATTACTTTTATTACTATCAAAATAAAATGCACTATTAGCCATATCTTACTATTATTATCGCTTGAACTAAAACAATTATACTTATTACTCCCGATATTAGCAACATAACAGGCATTATTACCTACATTATGCAGTTATTATCGCTAGAAGTATAATAAATATACTTATTACTCCCGATATTATCAATATAACATCCATTATTACTCCTATAATGCAGTTATTATCGCTAGAACTGTAATAATTATACTGATTACTTGTATTATTATCAATATAACATGCATTATTACCCATATTATGCAGTTATTATCGCTAGAACTGTAATAATTATACTTATTACTTATATTATTATCAATATAACATGCATTATTACCCATATTATGCAGTTATTATCGATAGAACTGTAATAATTATACTTATTACTTTTATTATTATCAATATAACATGCATTATTACCTATATTATGCAGTTATTATCGCCAGAACTATAATAAATATACTTATTACTTATATAATTATCAATATAACATGCATTATTACCCGTATTATGCAGTTATTATCGCTAGAACTATAATAAATATACGTATTACTTTTATTATCGTCAATGTAACATGTATTATTACCCATATTATGCAGTTATTATCGATAGAACTGTAATAAATATACTTACTACTTTTATTATCATCAATATAACATGCATTATTACCCATATAATGCAGTTGTTATCGACAGAAGTATAATAAATATACTTATTACTTTTATTATTATCAATATAACAGGCACTCTTAGCCATATTTTACTAGTATTATCTCTAGAACTGTAATAATTATACTTATTACTCCCGATATTATCAATATAACATCCATTATTACCCAAATAATGCAGTTATTATCGCTAGAACTATAATAATTATACTTATTACTCCCAATATTATCAATATAACATGCATTATTATCCATATAATGCAGTTATTATCGCTAGAACTGTAATAATTATACTTATTACTTATATTATTATCAATATAACATGCATTATTACCCATATTATGCAGTTATAATCGATAGAACTATAATAAATATACTTATTACTTTTATTATTATCAATATAACATGCATCATTACCTATATTATGCAGTTATTATCGCTAGAACTATAATAAATATACTAATTACTCCCGATATTATCAACATAACATCCATTATTACCCATATAATGCAGTTATTATCGCTAGAACTGTAATAATTATACTTATTACTTGTATTATTATCAATATGACATGCATTCTTACCCATATTATGCAGTTATTATCGCTAGAACTATAATAAACATACGTATTACTTTTATTATCATCAATATAACATGCACTATTAGCCATATTATGCAGTTATTATCGATAGAACTGTAATTATTATACTTATTACTTACATTGTTAGCAATATAACGTGCATTATTACCCATATTATGCAGTTATTATTGATAGAACTATAATAAATATACTTATTACTTTTATTATTATCAATATAACATGCATCATTACCTATATTATGCAGTTATTATCGCTAGAACTATAATAAATATACTTATTACTCCCGATATTATCAACATAACATCCATTATTATCCATATAATGCAGTTATTATCGCTAGAACTGTAATAATTATACTAATTACTTATATTATTGTCAATATAACATGCATTATTACCCATATTATGCAGTTATAATCGCTAGAACTATAATAAATATACTTAGTACTTTTATTATTATCAATATAACATGCATTATTACCCATATTATGCAGTTATTATCGATAGAACTATAATAAATATACTTATTACTTTTATTATTATCAATATAACATGCACTATTAGCCATATTTTACTATTATTATCGCTAGAACTATAATAATTATACTTATTACTCCCAATATTATCTATATAACATGCATTATTTCCCATATAATGCAGTTATTATCGCTAGACCTGTAATAAATATACTTACTACTTTCATTATCATCAATATAACATGAATTACTACCCATATTATGCAGTTATTATCTATAGGACTATAATAAATGTACTTATTACTTTTATTATTATCAATATAACATGCACTATTAGCCATATTTTACTATTATTATCGCTGGAACTATAATAATTATACTTATTACTCCCGATATTATCAATATAACATGCATTATTACCCATATAATGCAGTTATTATCACTAAAACTGTAATAATTATACTTATTGCTTATATTATTATCAATATAACATGCATTATTACCCATATTATGCAGTTATTATCGCTAGAAGTATAATAAATATACGTATTACTTTTATTTTCATCAATATAACATGCATTATTACCCATATTATGCAGTTATTATCGCTAGAACTGTAATAATTATACTTATTACTTATATTGTTAGCAATATAACGTGCATTATTACCCATATTATGCAGTTATCATTGATAGAACTCTAATAATTATACTTATTACTTATATTATTATCAATATAACATGCACTATTACCCATATTATGCAGTTATTATCGCTAGAAGTATAATAAATATACGTATTACTTTTATTATCATCAATATTACATGCATTATTACCCATATTATGCAGTTATTATCGATAGAACTGTAATAAATATACTTATTATTCCCGATATTATCAATATAACATGCATTATTACCCATATAATGCAGTTATTATCGCTAGAACTGTAAAAAATTATACTTATTACTTATATTATTAGCAATACAACGTGCATTATTACCCATATAATGCAGTTATTATCGCTAGAACTGTAATAATTATACTTATTACTTATATTATTATCAATATAACATGCATTATTACCCATATTATGCAGTTATTATCGCTATAACTATAATATATATATACGTATTACTTTTATAATCATCAATATAACATGCATTATTACCCATATTATGCAGTTATTATCGATAGAACTGTAATAAATATACTTATTACTCCCGATATTATCAATATAACATGCATTATTACCCATATAGTGCAATTATTATCGCTAGAACTGTAATAATTATACTTATTACTTATATTGTTAGCAATATAAAGTGCATTATTACCCATATTATGCAGTTATTATTGATAGAACTATAATAAATATACGTATTACTTTTATTATCATCAATATAACATGCATTATTACCCATATTATGCTGTTATTATCGATAGAACTGTAATAAATATACTTATTACTTGTATTACTATCAAAATAAAATGCACTATTAGCCATATCTTACTATTATTATCGCTTGAACTAAAACAATTATACTTATTACTCCCGATATTAGCAACATAACAGGCATTATTACCTATATTATGCAGTTATTATCGCTAGAAGTATAATAAATATACCTATTACTCCCGATATTATCAATATAACATCCATTATTACTCCTATAATGCAGTTATTATCGCTAGAACTGTAATAATTATACTGATTACTTGTATTATTATCAATATAACATGCATTATTACCCATATTATGCAGTTATTATCGCTAGAACTGTAATAATTATACTTATTACTTATATTATTATCAATATAACATGCATTATTACCCATATTATGCAGTTATTATCGATAGAACTGTAATAATTATACTTATTACTTTTATTATTATCAATATAACATGCATTATTACCTATATTATGCAGTTATTATCGCCAGAACTATAATAAATATACTTATTACTTATATAATTATCAATATAACATGCATTATTACCCATATTATGCAGTTATAATCGCTAGAACTATAATAAATATACGTATTACTTTTATTATCGTCAATGTAACATGTATTATTACCCATATTATGCAGTTATTATCGATAGAACTGTAATAAATATACTTACTACTTTTATTATCATCAATATAACATGCATTATTACCCATATAATGCAGTTGTTATCGACAGAAGTATAATAAATATACTTATTACTTTTATTATTATCAATATAACAGGCACTCTTAGCCATATTTTACTAGTATTATCTCTAGAACTGTAATAATTATACTTATTACTCCCGATATTATCAATATAACATCCATTATTACCCAAATAATGCAGTTATTATCGCTAGAACTATAATAATTATACTTATTACTCCCAATATTATCAATATAACATGCATTATTATCCATATAATGCAGTTATTATCGCTAGAACTGTAATAATTATACTTATTACTTATATTATTATCAATATAACATGCATTATTACCCATATTATGCAGTTATAATCGATAGAACTATAATAAATATACTTATTACTTTTATTATTATCAATATAACATGCATCATTACCTATATTATGCAGTTATTATCGCTAGAACTATAATAAATATACTAATTACTCCCGATATTATCAACATAACATCCATTATTACCCATATAATGCAGTTATTATCGCTAGAACTGTAATAATTATACTTATTACTTGTATTATTATCAATATGACATGCATTCTTACCCATATTATGCAGTTATTATCGCTAGAACTATAATAAACATACGTATTACTTTTATTATCATCAATATAACATGCACTATTAGCCATATTATGCAGTTATTATCGATAGAACTGTAATTATTATACTTATTACTTACATTGTTAGCAATATAACGTGCATTATTACCCATATTATGCAGTTATTATTGATAGAACTATAATAAATATACTTATTACTTTTATTATTATCAATATAACATGCATCATTACCTATATTATGCAGTTATTATCGCTAGAACTATAATAAATATACTTATTACTCCCGATATTATCAACATAACATCCATTATTATCCATATAATGCAGTTATTATCGCTAGAACTGTAATAATTATACTAATTACTTATATTATTGTCAATATAACATGCATTATTACCCATATTATGCAGTTATAATCGCTAGAACTATAATAAATATACTTAGTACTTTTATTATTATCAATATAACATGCATTATTACCCATATTATGCAGTTATTATCGATAGAACTATAATAAATATACTTATTACTTTTATTATTATCAATATAACATGCACTATTAGCCATATTTTACTATTATTATCGCTAGAACTATAATAATTATACTTATTACTCCCAATATTATCTATATAACATGCATTATTTCCCATATAATGCAGTTATTATCGCTAGACCTGTAATAAATATACTTACTACTTTCATTATCATCAATATAACATGAATTACTACCCATATTATGCAGTTATTATCTATAGGACTATAATAAATGTACTTATTACTTTTATTATTATCAATATAACATGCACTATTAGCCATATTTTACTATTATTATCGCTGGAACTATAATAATTATACTTATTACTCCCGATATTATCAATATAACATGCATTATTACCCATATAATGCAGTTATTATCACTAAAACTGTAATAATTATACTTATTGCTTATATTATTATCAATATAACATGCATTATTACCCATATTATGCAGTTATTATCGCTAGAAGTATAATAAATATACGTATTACTTTTATTTTCATCAATATAACATGCATTATTACCCATATTATGCAGTTATTATCGCTAGAACTGTAATAATTATACTTATTACTTATATTGTTAGCAATATAACGTGCATTATTACCCATATTATGCAGTTATCATTGATAGAACTCTAATAATTATACTTATTACTTATATTATTATCAATATAACATGCACTATTACCCATATTATGCAGTTATTATCGCTAGAAGTATAATAAATATACGTATTACTTTTATTATCATCAATATTACATGCATTATTACCCATATTATGCAGTTATTATCGATAGAACTGTAATAAATATACTTATTATTCCCGATATTATCAATATAACATGCATTATTACCCATATAATGCAGTTATTATCGCTAGAACTGTAAAAAATTATACTTATTACTTATATTATTAGCAATACAACGTGCATTATTACCCATATAATGCAGTTATTATCGCTAGAACTGTAATAATTATACTTATTACTTATATTATTATCAATATAACATGCATTATTACCCATATTATGCAGTTATTATCGCTATAACTATAATATATATATACGTATTACTTTTATAATCATCAATATAACATGCATTATTACCCATATTATGCAGTTATTATCGATAGAACTGTAATAAATATACTTATTACTCCCGATATTATCAATATAACATGCATTATTACCCATATAGTGCAATTATTATCGCTAGAACTGTAATAATTATACTTATTACTTATATTGTTAGCAATATAACGTGCATTATTACCCATATTATGCAGTTATTATTGATAGAACTATAATAAATATACGTATTACTTTTATTATCATCAATATAACATGCATTATTACCCATATTATGCTGTTATTATCGATAGAACTGTAATAAATATACTTATTACTTGTATTGCTATCAAAATAAAATGCACTATTAGCCATATCTTACTATTATTATCGCTTGAACTAAAACAATTATACTTATTACTCCCGATATTAGCAACATAACAGGCATTATTACCTATATTATGCAGTTATTATCGCTAGAAGTATAATAAATATACCTATTACTCCCGATATTATCAATATAACATCCATTATTACTCCTATAATGCAGTTATTATCGCTAGAACTGTAATAATTATACTGATTACTTGTATTATTATCAATATAACATGCATTATTACCCATATTATGCAGTTATTATCGCTAGAACTGTAATAATTATACTTATTACTTATATTATTATCAATATAACATGCATTATTACCCATATTATGCAGTTATTATCGATAGAACTGTAATAATTATACTTATTACTTTTATTATTATCAATATAACATGCATTATTACCTATATTATGCAGTTATTATCGCCAGAACTATAATAAATATACTTATTACTTATATAATTATCAATATAACATGCATTATTACCCATATTATGCAGTTATAATCGCTAGAACTATAATAAATATACGTATTACTTTTGTTATCATCAATATAACATGCATTATTACCCATATAATGCAGTTATTATCGCTAGAACTGTAATAATTATACTTATTACTTATATTATTATCAATATAACATGCATTATTAGCCATATTATGCAGTTATAATCGCTAGAACTATAATAAATATACGTATTACTTTTATTATCATTAATATAACATGCATTATTATCCATATTATGCAGTTATTATCGATAGAACTGTAATAAATATACTTATTACTTTTATTACTATCAAAATAACATGCACTATTAGCCATATTTTACTATTATTATCGCTTGAACTAAAACAATTATACTTATTACTCCCGATATTATCAATATAACATCCATTATTACCCATATAATGCAGTTATTATCGCTAGAACTGTAATAATTATACTTATTACTTATATTATTATCAATATAACATGCATTATTACCCATATTATGCAGTTATTATCGCTAGAACTATAATAAATATACTTATTACTCCCGATATTATCAATATAACATCCATTATTACGCATATAATGCAGTTATTATCGCTAGAATTGTAATAATTATACTGATTACTTATATTATTATCAATATAACATGCATTATTACCCATATTATGCAGTTATTACCGCTAGAACTATAATAAATATACGTATTACTTTTATTATCATCAATATAACATGCATTATTACCCATACTATGCAGTTATTATCGCTAGAACTGTAATAAATATACTTACTACTTTCATTATCATCAATATAACATGCATTACTACCCATATTATGCAGTTATTATCGATAGAACTATAATAAATATACTTATTACTTTTATTATTATCAATATAACATGCACTTTTAGCCATATTTTACTATTATTATCGCTAGAACTATAATAATTATTCTTATTACTTCCAATATTATCAATATAACATGCATTATTACCCATATAATGCAGTTATTATCGCTAGAACTGTAATAATTATACTTAATACTTATATTATTATCAATATAACATGCATTATTATCCATGTTATGCAGTTATGATTGATAGAACTATAATAATTATACTTATTACTTATATTATTATCAATCTAACATGCATTATTACCCATATTATGCAGTTATTATCGCTAGAACTATAATAAATATACGTATTACTTTTATTATCATCAATATAACATGCATTATTACCCATATTATGCAGTTATTATCGATAGAACGGTAATAAATATACTTATTACTCCCGATATTATCAATATAACATCCATTATTACCCATATAATGCAGTTATTATCGCTAGAACTGTAATAATTATACTTATTACTTATATTATTATCAATATAACATGCATTATTACCCGTATTATGCAGTTATTATCGCTAGAACTATAATAAATATACGTATTACTTTTATTATCGTCAATGTAACATGTATTATTACCCATATTATGCAGTTATTATCGATAGAACTGTAATAAATATACTTACTACTTTTATTATCATCAATATAACATGCATTATTACCCATATAATGCAGTTGTTATCGACAGAAGTATAATAAATATACTTATTACTTTTATTATTATCAATATAACAGGCACTCTTAGCCATATTTTACTAGTATTATCTCTAGAACTGTAATAATTATACTTATTACTCCCGATATTATCAATATAACATCCATTATTACCCAAATAATGCAGTTATTATCGCTAGAACTGTAATAATTATACTTATTACTTATATAATTATCAATATAACATGCATTATTACCCATATTATGCAGTTATAATCGCTAGAACTATAATAAATATACTTATTACTTTTATTATTATCAATATAACATGCACTATTAGCCATATTTTACTATTATTATCGCTAGAACTATAATAATTATACTTATTACTCCCGATATTATCAATATAACATGCATTATTACCCATATAATGCAGTTATTATCGCTAGAACTGTAATAATTATACTTATTACTTATATTACTAGCTATATAACGTGCATTATTGCCAATATTATGCAGTTATTATCGCTAGAACTGTAATAATTATACTTATTACTTATATTATTATGAATATAACATGCATTATTACCCATATAATGCAGTTATTATCGACAGATGTATAATAAATATACTTATTACTTTTATTATTATCAATATAACAGGCACTCTTAGCCATATTTTACTAGTATTATCGCTAGATCTGTAATAATTATACTTGTTACTCCCGATATTATCAATATAACATCCAATGTTACCCATATAATGCAGTTATTATCGCTAGAACTGTAATAATTATACTTATTACTTATATTATTATCAATATAACATGCATTATTACCCATATTATGCAGTTATAATCGATAGAACTATAATAAATATACTTATTACTTTTATTATTATCAACATAACATGCATTATTACCTATATTATGCAGTTATTATCGCTAGAACTATAATAAATATACTTATTACACCCGATATTATCAATATAACATCCATTATTACTCCTATAATGCAGTTATTATTGCTAGAACTGTAATAATTATACTGATTACTTATATTATTATCAATATAACATGCATTATTACCCATATTATGCAGTTATTATCGCTAGAACTGTAATAAATATACGTATTACTTTTATTATCATCAATATAACATGCATTATTACCCATATTATGCAGTTATTATCGATAGAGCTGTAATAAATATACTTATTACTTTTATTACTATCAAAATAACATGCACTATTAGCCATATTTTACTATTATTATCGCTTGAACTAAAACAATTATACTTATTACTCCCGAAATTATCAATATATCATCCATTATTACCCATATAATGCAGTTATTATCGCTAGAACTGTAATAATTATACTTATTACTTATATTATTATCAATATAACATGCATTATTACCCATATTATGCAGTTATTATCGCTAGAACTATAATAAATATACTTATTACTCCCGATATTATCAATATAACATCCATTATTACGCATATAATGCAGTTATTATCGCTAGAATTGTAATAATTATACTGATTACTTATATTATTATCAATATAACATGCATTATTACCCATATTATGCAGTTATTACCGCTAGAACTATAATAAATATACGTATTACTTTTATTATCATCAATATAACATGCATTATTACGGGGGTGTCCCACTTGGACGTCGACCGTTTGGACGCGTTCCGTTTGGACGGTCCCGATTCGACGCGTTCCAATTCGAAGCGGTGCCGATTGGACGCGTCCCAATTCGAAGAGCTTAGATTTTGTTTGGTTAGGTTCTATAAGCCCTGCTTAGAATTGGAACGCGTCCAATCGACACCGCTTCGAATTGGAACGAGTCGAATCGGGACCGTCCAATCGGGACGCGTCCAAGCGGTCGGCGTCCAAGTGGGCATCACTCCATTATTACCCATACTATGCAGTTATTATCGCTAGAACTGTAATAAATATACTTACTACTTTCATTGTCATCAATATAACATGCATTACTACCCATATTATGCAGTTATTATCGATAGAACTATAATAAATATACTTATTACTTACATTGTTAGCAATATAACGTGCATTATTACCCATATAATGCAGTTATTATCGCTAGAACTGTAATAATTATACTTATTACTTGTATTATTATCAATATGACATGCATTCTTACCCATATTATGCAGTTATTATCGCTAGAACTATAATAAACATACGTATTACTTTTATTATCATCAATATAACATGCACTATTAGCCATATTATGCAGTTACTATCGATAGAACTGTAATAATTATACTTATTACTTACATTGTTAGCAATATAACGTGCATTATTACCCATATTATGCAGTTATTATTGATAGAACTATAATAAAGATACTTATTACTTTTATTATTATCAATATAACATGCATCATTACCTATATTATGCAGTTATTATCGCTAGAACTATAATAAATATACGTATTACTCCCGATATTATCAACATAACATCCATTATTACCCATATAATGCAGTTATTATCGCTAGAAGTATAATAAATATACGTATTACTTTTATTTTCATCAATATAACATGCATTATTACCCATATTATGCAGTTATTATCGCTAGAACTGTAATAATTATACTTATTACTTATATTGTTAGCAATATAACGTGCATTATTACCCATATTATGCAGTTATCATTGATAGAACTCTAATAATTATACTTATTACTTATATTATTATCAATATAACATGCACTATTACCCATATTATGCAGTTATTATCGCTAGAAGTATAATAAATATACGTATTACTTTTATCTTCATCAATATTACATGCATTATTACCCATATTATGCAGTTATTATCGATAGAACTGTAATAATTATACTTGTTACTCCCGATATTATCAATATAACATCCAATGTTACCCATTAATTGCAGTTATTATCGCTAGAACTGTAATAATTATACTTATTACTTATATTATTATCAATATAACATGCATTATTACCCATATTATGCAGTTATAATCGATAGAACTATAATAAATATACTTATTACTTTTATTATTATCAACATAACATGCATTATTACCTATATTATGCAGTTATTATCGCTAGAACTATAATAAATATACTTATTACACCCGATATTATCAATATAACATCCATTATTACTCCTATAATGCAGTTATTATTGCTAGAACTGTAATAATTATACTGATTACTTATATTATTATCAATATAACATGCATTATTACCCATATTATGCAGTTATTATCGCTAGAACTGTAATAAATATACGTATTACTTTTATTATCATCAATATAACATGCATTATTACCCATATTATGCAGTTATTATCGATAGAGCTGTAATAAATATACTTATTACTTTTATTACTATCAAAATAACATGCACTATTAGCCATATTTTACTATTATTATCGCTTGAACTAAAACAATTATACTTATT